>PVKE010008003.1:0-48941 GCA_004027555.1 Craseonycteris thonglongyai
TCTCTCTCTCTCTCTGTCAAAAATAAAATAAATAAAAATATATATATTTAGAAGTAAAATGGTTTTTGTAGCTTTTGCAGGAGGAATTGCAAACAGATGGCATGTGCCATCTTCTGGTAAAAATGAACATTGTTCTGTGTGTGAGGCTGCATGCACATAGCCATTGTGAGGTTAAGTATCAAATGCCTGAGCAGCCCATTTGTAATGCAATGAAGATATCCAAGGAAATAGCAAAAGTCCCTTTTCCTATTTTTTTCAATTAACTGGATTAAATGTAATTATATTGCTTAGAGGAATAATCCCATCAAACAGGAAACTGTAAAAGTAACTTTTCTGTGGTTCTTTATTCCATAGTAAAGTGATGGTTTAGCTGTTTAATGTCACCGGATTGAATTGTTTTGAAATCCCTGTCCCAACAGAATCTAACCTATGTCTATAGAGTTATTCAGTGGATAGGATCTGACCTATAGTCTGAAAGGTAGCTTGATTATAGTGAAAGAAAGGAATACTAGAGAACAGGTTTCTCAGCTCCTAGATTGTTCTCCATCCTTGAAGCCCCCTGCTGTATAATCCAGGAGTAGATTTCACCTCTTGTATTCGTAGACCAGCAAGCTCCAGATTTCCCCAGGGTTATCTGGGATATCAGACTTACATGAGAAGAAAAAATGATGTGTACAAATAACAAGTATAGTAAGCCTGAGAAAGATAATGGGCAACCCTGGAAGATTTGGAAATAACCTAAAATCTGATATTTGTGCTGCATCTTTATAATATGTTCACATTGAGTGAGTCATGGCTGCTATTGTCTTTCTGTGAATTAGGGGGTCAGTAGCATTCTTATATTTATTACAAAAGGAGAAACATGCAGAGAGGTTAAATGATTTGCCTGCAGTCATCTAGCCAGTCCAGTCCTGATTCCCACCTCCCCTTCCCAATACTGCCTTTGGTAGTTTTCACCCCAAGTTTGCCTGGCTTCAAGAGCCCTTGCCAATGGTAATTCCTCATTTGTAAATATTTATTAGCTAGTTCATCCTAATTTCTGGGAAGAAATTGGATTCTTGACACATTTCTGAATGGAGACATGTGAAATGAAGCTTCTGGCATGTGCTGTGTGTGGCTGTACTTTTTGTTCTTTGTGACCCAGGAGTGAAGACAAGGAACCAGTGGGAATGCTGATCAACTGCCCTGCCTACTACAGTGTGTCCGCTCCCAAGGCTGAACTTCTGAACAAAATCAAAGATATGCCAGAAGAGGTGAATGAGGAAGAGGAGCAGGCAGATGTCAACGAAAAGAAGGTAAAAAATTGGGACTTGTGTTCTCCTCAGAAGGATGATTAGGGTCCCAGCAGGGTTACTGGCCTCTTATGCCAGGAGGGCAAGGAGCCTGTTGCATCACCAACCTCCCAAACCATCACTGGACTTGGGACTTGCATGGCACTTTGAGCAGTTTCCTTGCAGGTCACCTGTCATTTTCACTTTTATAAGTGACAGAAGTGAAGGTTAGTGGGAATATGTTATTTCCTAAAAGACTCACAGCTGGGCCTAGAAACCAGGTCCTCTGACTCCTAGTCCAACACAGAGACCCCAACATTGTTCTCAGAACTGGCCGGCCAGTGCCAACACCCCGTGTAATTGTCATTTTGTGTTTTGTGATCAAAAGGAAAACTAGAAAAATACAGAAACTTCAAGGAAAGAGAGACTAATTGTCAAATGACACTTCTGGGAACAGGTAATATTAATCTTTAAATGCCCCCACTCTCTGCAATACCACAATGAATAGCTTGAAAACACAGTATTGGAATTTAGTTGTTAGCATTTGATACTCCTACAGAAATTGCAAATGCTAAGCATTTTAAAGTGGCCGTGCTTCTACCTTCCCACATGCTGTAGAGATCTGAGCCAGGCTGTCCCTGCCAGGCAGAAAGTTCTTGCCATTTCCCTACAGTGCCAATGGGGCTGCCTGCCTCTGTGGGGATAGCTCTGAGACAGCTCAGGCCTGCATGCTGAGAAAGGACTGTTAAAGCTTGCTTCTTGCTGAACCTGGAATGTATGTGGTTCTCAGAGGTACCAATTCCAGAAGAAACTTTCTTATGTGATTCTATTTCATTTATTCTACAACACATTTTCTAAGCCCTCTTGTTTATGTGCCAGATGAGACCACAAGGTAGGCAGCAGGGGGTTATGGGCCAGGAGGATTTGGGTATTTTGACGTACCTCCAACAGTACTGATCTAGCTCCATGGGCTCCCAGCGACATGCCGATGAATCGCTGTAATCACACGCTCTCCCAACCCACGGTTTTCGCATCTACACACCTGCTTTATAGCATACCCCTGCCTCAGTGCTGCTGAGTGGCCCCATTTAATGTGTCTTCTAATTGGGAGAGGAAAGAAAACACCTTGCTCTGGTCTCTCTGTATTTATCTGAAAGAGCAAGCTATATAAACACTATTATAAGAACCAAGTTGCCATCTTTAACTGAACATTCTACACAGTTTATGGTGGTTGTTCACATGTTTATATTGTGTTCTGTGGTGTAAGATACATACTACTTCACAGTAGCAGTGTGGTGTATTGTTAATTTTTTCTCCCCATCTTAATTTTATTTTTTGAATGATTTTTTTTTTTTTTTAGTTATTTTATTGTTTGAGAGAAGGGGAGAGAGAGAGAGAGAGAAGGGCGTAGGGCCCAGAGCAGTCTCCATAGTTGTACATCATTAGTTGTGATGTGGTTTCATTCCACACAGGTGGATGTGGGGCCACTTAGGATGGGAACCAGACTGGGGGCCTCCCACACAGGAGGCCAGAACCTTCACCACTGAGCCATCTCGTTGTAACCAGTTGCACCACAGTTCAGCATATGGGGTTTTCTTGGGCTGGGGCGGGAATCGAACCTCGGACCTCACAGCTGTGAAGCAAGTGCTCATCTGCTAAGCTATCTCTGCATCCCTATTTTTTAAACGATTTTTTATCACTTTATTATCACCCTCTCTGAGAATTCTGTGGTAAAACGCATTTTTAAACAGAATATGAAGGAATAGAAGATTAATCCTCATGGTAAAGAACAGGTACCATTTATTGAACACTTCTTATATGTTCTAAGTGTGGATTATGTTGTTTGTACATAGTACTGTATTATCTCCTTTATTTTCACTGACACCTATATTGTCACTGAAGTAATCAGGATGAGTCAGGACAAGAAGAGAACAAGGGCAAATTCAAGACAAATGGAAAAGCATGGAAAAAGACCTAGAGGTGTGAAAAACAGGAAGTGTGAGTGTGTATTGAAGAAAGGTACTTCTAGTACTTTGATATTTTGAGATGTATAACAAAATGATTAAATTAGAAATGACCAAATTTAAAAAATAAAAGGTCACATATAGTGGGAGGCAAGACTGAAGGATTCACAGAGGCCAGAGGTCATGGAGGTCACGTGAGGCTTTTTGTGCAATGCTGCAGGGTTCTGATTTTATCCTGTGCAATGGAAAGCCTTTGAGAGTTTTGGGGGGAGAGGCGGGGAGGCATGTTTTAATGAACTTTATTAATATGTAATAGAATTTTCATTAGAGTCACTTTTATTTGCATACCTGACTTGGGAACAGGAAATATGTGAGCTTTAAAAGATTTTGAAGGCATCTATTATATTCAGCATAAAGTTGAAAATGCAGTTCTCTTTCTAATATACAAGTTTTTCTAACAATGATTTTTTAAAATAATTCATTCCCTAGGATTGTTCTGAAGCAACTATAGCCTTCCACCAACTTTTACAAACTATTTGTTACCTAATATTTAAAGTTATTAGTAACCTAAGGTGTATTTCTAGGCATGAAACTCACTAAGAGTTGATGGAAACTAGAGTACTGATTTACTAGTATGTTTTATTGAAATTAACATATTAAATCAATTCTACTTTAATATATTTTCTATTTATAGATTCTAAATGAGGAATTATAATATTCCAAGTAAATGTAAGTGTTACTTAAAATATGAAACACTTTCATTGCCTGAACTTCTGACAGAAACACTGAAGACAGTTTACTATTAGAACTTTCAATTATTTGCCTAAAACCTGCCACATCTATTGGCAAATCTGCTTAAACAGCCTATGGTTCTCTATTCTGAAGAGAAAAGGCTTTGCCTTAAAGCGGGGGTGGCGAACCTGTGGCACGCGTGCCCAAAGTGGCACGTGGAGCAATTATTTCGGCACGCGGAGCTGTGAATACCATTTAAAAAATTATTGTTTATGCTCTTATAGACATAAAAATAATTGATACCTCTATCTCACTCGATGGGTTGGCATGCGAGTCGAGCGAGTATACTCTTATTTCATAAACTTTGACACTCAATTGCCAAAAGGTTCGCCACCCCTGCCTTAAAGACAGTAGAAAATTTCAGGAGGCAAAAAGAATCTCGTTCGTCAGAATCAGCTTTCCCCAAGAGATCACTAGTGACCCAGATGGTTCTTAGCTGCCCATTTCTGTTCCTCCTCCTTCATTCTTAAAGTTCCAAGTTTCCCTCTTCCCTGTCTTCCTGTTAGCCTCAAAAACTTCCTTTAGCATTTCTTTTAGAATAGGTCTGCCAGTGACAAATTCTTTTAGTTTTTCTTCATATAAAATGTCATTCCTAAAGGATATGAGGTGTGGTCAAGAAATTTGCGGAATGGGGATATTATTATAGAGGTGAGAATACCAGTGCACACAGATGGTGTGACTTATTAGTATATGTGCCAAATTTTGGCTTACTTGAATCTGAGTTTTTTCAGATATTGCCGAAGAAACACATCAAATGTGAAGAAAAACTCAAGTACAGATAAAATTGAATTTTATACTGTCAGTAAGTTCATCACAAAACAATAGAAAATACCTCAAACCATTTTGGAAGAGATGTTAGTGGTTAATGGGGGTTGTTGCCCCTGGAACTCCATGGTTGATAAGTGGCATAGCCTTTTCAAGCAAAGTAGAATTGATTGAAGACAACCTCCATCTGGGATGCCCTGTTAAGGCCTCTTCCTCAGACATTGTCAAAAAAGTTGAAAATTTGTAGTGGACATTGCCAAATCAAATAAAGCAGCTTGCAGAAATGGTTGGAGTATCACCTACAGCCATGTTGAAGATTCTCCATCAGCATCTAAGGACATCAAAATTCAGTGCAAGATAGGTACTGAGAATGCTGAGTTCACTTCAAAAACAACAGTGCATCAAGTGTTCACGACAGTGTTGGGACCTCTGCAGAGACAACAAAGCTGAAATTTTAAACCAAATTGTCACTTGAGATGAAACGGGTTCATCATTATGAGAGTCAGAGCAGGAGTCTATGCAGTGGCATGAAAAGGGCACACCACCCCCTAAGATGTTCAAGGTGTTTTAAGTTGACTGAAAAAAATCCTCCTGTTTTTTGGGATATGGAGGGAATCCTGCTGATCAATTACAAGGATAAGGGTGTCATAATAACTGGAGAGTACTATTCTAGTTTGCTGAAATAGTTAAAAGAATCTGTGAAGGAGAAGAGAAAAATGGACCACAGAAGTGCTGCTTTTGCAAAACAGCACGCCTGTGCACAAGAGCAATGTTGTGTTGGCTACTCTTCATGACCGTAGCTTCCACAGTCTAAACCACCCTCCCTACAGTCCACACCTGGCTCCATCTGATTATTATTTGTTCCCAAATATGAAAAAATAGCTCTAAGGGAAAAAAATGTATAGACAATGAAGAGGTTAAAGCTGAAAAAAGAAAACATTTTTTTAGAGGGTATAAATAAACTTATTGAAAGATCTGAAAAGTATATTCGGGTTAAAGGTGAATACAGTGAAAAGGAAAAATCTTAGTTTTTTTTTCCCCTCCCTTTCTTCCCCTTCATTTCGCTAATTTTTGACCACCCCTCATATTTTCACTGGATATGGTAATTCTGGGTTTTCGGTTCTTTCTCTTTCAGCACTTGAAAATTATTGTTCTACTTTCTTCTTGCTTCTATGGTTGCTCATGAGGAATGCACAGTTATTTAAATACTGTTCTTCCTATATGCAATGTGGTGTTTTTCTCGGCTGCTTTCAGCGTTTTCTTCTCTATTTTTGGTTTTCAGAAGTTTGATTATGATGTGTATGGGCCTGATTTTCTTTGGTTTATCCTGTTTGGGGTTTGCTAAACTTCTTGCTTATATGACTGTATGGCTTTCACCAAATTCAAGTTTTCAGCCACTATGTCTTCGAATATTTTTTGTGCACAAATATTTTTTGTGTCTCTTTTGGGGACTCAGTGGTACAAATGCTAGACCTTTTAATATTGCCCCACAAGTCCCTGAGCTCTGTTTATTGTTTCTTTTTCTGTCAGTTCTTCTGATTATATAATTCCTATTGATCTGTCTTCAAGTTTACTGACTTTCCTGTCTATTCTGCTAGTGATTTTGTTTTCAATTCAAAAATTCCTATTCAGCTAAATTTTTGTAGTGTCTATTTATTTCCTGAGAACATCTATTTTCTTTTCATTTTAAGTGTGTTTACGTTTACCATGGAGCATGGTTCTAAAAGCTATTTTAAAGGCTTTGGTATTCCCAACACTGGGGTTATTCTTAGTGTTAACACCTGATCATTGTCTTCCCCTGAGATTGCTCCTGTTTTACTGATTCCTTTTATATTGGGTAATTTTGTATTGAATTCTGAACATTTTGAGTATTATGTTGTGAATCCTCTGCAAAATGTTGATTATTTTTTAGCAGGCAATAACCTAGTTAGGTTATACCACAAGTTCTGTACCACCTTTGGGTGGTGCTTCCATTGTCAATTCAGTGTTCAGGGCCTTTGCTGTCTACAGGTTGGTCCTACCCATGCACCATTCAGGGCATAGTCTGGAACTTCATTTCTATCATGTTCAGTTCTCAAAGCCTTTGCTAAGCCACACACTTTGCTGTCCCACACACTTGCAGCTTGAGGAGGGTGAGCCTAAGACTTCTGTCAGTTTACACACAGTCAGGGGATCTTTTTTCCATCTTCCTCCTGTCACTTTCCCCGACTCACTCTGCTCCCAGCAGCCCCTTCTCCTGAGCCTTTGGCTAGAAAGACAAGTAGTTCTCATGGTTATAGCAGCCTGTGTCATTCTACATGGCTGGGACCACCCTCAAAAAAGTGGGGGAAGTAGTGGGGAGTCCCCTCATATTCTTTGGACCACGGGCTCCTTTTCCTAGTTCCTCTGCCCAGAAAGAAGAGTTTTCTCTAGGGATTTTAAGTGCCTGTGCCACCATGGTGCAGTGTAGCTCTGCAAGTGAAGCCATCCTTTTGGGGTGGGTCTGGGAAAGGAAGAGAGAGAGCAGGAAGTTTAGAACCAGGATTCCCCACACTGTAGCTCACAGAGGCCCTTTTCTAGTCCTCTGGTTTTAAAGACAGGGCTTTTCCCAGAGTTTCTGCTGCTGTGGAGCTATCCTCAGGTCAGAGTTGAGACATAAAAGGTAGGTGTGTGGAATGAATGTATGTCGAAAACTAATGACGTGCAACTATGGAGACTGCTCTGGGCCTTCCCCCTTCTCTGTCTCTCTCTGTCAAAAACAACAAATCAATCTTTAAAAAAGATGGTGGAAAACAGGAGACTCACTCCCATTCTGAGTTGCACTTCCAGTTTGGCTCCCCTCCCCAAGTCCCTGCCTGTCTTGACTTTACAGAGCCCTCAAGGCTGGTGGCCATGGCCAGCATCACACAGTAATCACCCTCCCCCACACCCCCAGGGCATAACAGCAGGAAGACGGGGCAGGTTTGCAGCTGTGTGTGGAGAAGGTGTCACAGCCATCCAGGACAGTGACCACTCTGATTTAAGGGCAGTGCAATAGGAGCAGTGAAAAACAGATGGTCTTTAAAAAAAAAAGGAAGTAAAATGGACAGAATCTTGTAACAGATTAGATGTGGAAGAGAGGAAAGAGTTGAGGATGACTCCCAAGTTCCTGGCCAAGGCCAGTCAATGACTGAAATAGGGAAAACAGGAAGGTCATTTAGAGAGGGAGAAAGATGAGCTTAAGTTGAATTTAAAGAAATTTAATACCGTTTCTTGAGTATCAAAGATTCCTGATACCAAGAGACCATACTAAGTAAACATGATAACTTCCTGGTCATAAGCCTTCCCAAGAAGAAATGGTAAAGAACTGCTTGACAGAATGTGCTAAAGGATATTTGAAATGGCAGTCAAGTCCCTGTCATCTTTCTGCTTTCATCAGGTCACACAAGATGAGATGGAGGTTTGATTCAGTTTCTGTCATCAGGACAGAAATAGCCCCCAACTTCTCTGTCTGGATGAAATTCAGCTAAGAAGCCGGCCATGTGGGGCTGCCTGGACCCTCCCTCATTTTTACTAGCAGAGGTCTGAATTCCACTGTCACTAAGCCCCAGCTGTGCGCCCAGGAGTCGTCCTGAGTTACTCTTGTTTGAGATGACAGACAGTCCATCAGCAGAGGCCAGCTGTGTGTGTGCACTGACATTATTGACAAGTCCTCCAAACAGAAGGCAAAGCAGCGTTGCATGTGGGGGTTGGAGAAGTTGAGTATTTCCCTAGAGGCATCTGCCTAAAATGAATGGTGTTGCCTCATCTTAAACGATAGCACACACGGAAACAACAACTGGAATGTATGTAATACTTTTCTGTTTTCCAAAGTGCTTGCTTGCACATGCTTTGTTTTATTGAGGCCTCATAATATTTCTGTGAACTATTTTAACATAGTGAGTAAAAGCATAAACCCCACAGCTGGACAACTTTGGTTTAAGCCTGACTGCCACTTTCTAGCCACATGAGCTTGGGCAAGTTAAATAACCACGCTTTCCTCATCAGTAAAATTGGGATAATAACAGTATCCATCTCATTGGGTGGTTGTGAGTAGCAATTGAATAGTGAAACATTTAAATAGTGCTGGGCACAGAGGAAGAGCTCAGTATTTAAACATCATTGTTAGTTTTAGGCAGGTATTATTATCCCCTTGCTGTGGTGAGAAAACAGACACAGAAGGGCAAGTGACTTTCCTGAAGGTGAGTTTTCTGTCAGAAAACTGGGGTCTCCTGACTGCTGGACCAGTGCCGGTCCTGGAGCCGCAAGGAGGTGAGGTAGGGCCCAGCAGGATGGCTGCATGCACGTGATGGGTTGGAAGGAGGGTCTGTTAAACTGTGTATAGAGAAAGAACGTTTAAAATAGCATCTCACACAGGGGGAGTTAACACATTATCCCAAATCAGAAGTTAAGTTGAAAAATGTCAATGATTTTGTAAAGTAAGTAGCTACTGAGACACCAGTATTTTGTTAACAAAACAAGACTCCCCTCCATTCTCCCCAGTGAATTCGGCAAGTAGAATTTGGTAGGGTGTTGTTTTTTTTAAAAGATTTACTTTATTGTTTTGGACAGAGAGAGAGATACAGAGACAGAAACAGAGAGAAAGAGGAGGGCCCAGAATAGTCTCCACAGTTGTACATCATCGGTTTTTCCACATAGTTTCATTCCACAGGTGGGCTTGGGACTGCATAGGGCAGAAACTGGGCCGGGGTCTTACCCCGGTGAGAACTGAACTGGGGGCACTCCCCGGTTCAGCATATGGGTCTGCACGGGCCGGGGCCAGGATTTGATCCTCAGTCCCCGGGGCTACAAAGTGAGCGCTTAACCCACCGATCCATCCCGGCTTTCCTTTTTTTTTTTTTTTTTTTTAAGAGATCTGTCTGGCAAAGCAATAACTGTTTAGCATAGCCAGATTTCCTTGTTGCCATCAGTTACTCATGTCCCTTTTAACTCTATTTTAAAGTCTAAATTTCCATATTTTGAGGGCTTGGTAAAACAAAATATTGAAATACCATCCAAATATGCATCATTTGGGCCAAAAGTGACTGAATGGGCCGCTTAGTATACTTGTGTTAGCATATATGACCAAGCTGTGTATGTTACATCTCAGAAAATAGCTTTCAGATATCAAAATGCCACAAAATGTATATTGGTCCTTTCCACAGAAGCCTCCCTGGATCACTCCCAGGTATTTCCATCTCGTTCTGTGCTTCCATATACATGAAGCCTAGAGCACACACATCAGATCCTGTAGTGACAGGCTTATGGTTCTGCCCAGCATCAATGTCTTTGAAAACCCACACAGGGTCTGCAGAGGAAGGACTGAGTGAAGTAGATGACGCTTTCCAGCTGCTGTTCAGCCATTACCAGTTTCTGTGGCCCGTCCTCGCCCACTGAACTGTGCTTACTTGCTGTCTGCCCTTTCCTTACTGCTGCTCTGTCACCATTAAAGCCAAAGCTAAGACAGTTCCAAGACCTTATAACCTTACTTAGAGTGCAGGAACCTGACTGGGAGCCATAATGAGAATTTTAAAAATAATATCAATTAAATTATTAATAAAAGGAACTCTTTGAGTCTGTACAGAATTGACACACAGTATTTGTTTCAAAAGAACTCATACTTGTAGGAATAAGGAAAGCACCAAGCTGTTACCTTCTTTTCTTTCTACTATTTTTAAAAAAAGCCTTTTCTAGAAACTACTCAAGATGCGAGGCTGCCGTGGATCCCTAAACACCTGAATAAAGCAGAAGGCCTTTTTCTGAGGTTGGAGTGAGAGGAATGTTGCTGCTCAGTTAATTGGAATTTTTGTGTAATCTGATTTTCTATAGGGAAGTATCATCTGGTGACATTTAGAGCAGCAAGCCTAGGAATTGCAAACTTAGAGTTTAAAAACTCATGGCCTAACTTCACATACATGTTAATCTCTCTCATTATCTATCTGAAAAACAGAAATGACGCCATTTGACTTGTTTTAACTCTGTCCAGCAGGAATGTGGGAAGATGGCAGCAAGCAGTACTTGTTTTTCCTACTACTTGTTTTTCTACTACTTGCCATTCCAGTGTCCTTGATGTTCTCTTCATAAGAACTCATATCACAAAGCAAGATCACCACACCCTACTGGGAGATTTGCTGGAGGTACCTAGCAGGTTATCTTGCAGGCAAATACCAGCCAGAATTATGTTTTGGAAAACAACTTTTCTAGGGGAGTATAAGGAACTAAACAATACTAAGCAATATTTTCTCCAACCTGAGCTTTTCTGGACTCAGACTCTTTGGTTAAGGAGTAATGCCATATACAATTTTTACACTACTGAAATGTGTTTTGCATTTTGTTTTAACTACCATAAACAGCTTGAGGAATGCCAAAGATTATAACACATGTTGAGATGGTGCATCATATGGGAATATTTTAGTCACCCTTCAGCCTCTGGGATTAGTCGAGTTGAGAAGACAAGTTTATCACCATTTAATACAGAACTTGGACATTTCAAGGACATTATGAACCGAACTTAGATTGAAGTTCCTCTGGTGGTTCGACTCCAAGATAGGCAGATCATGGAGAAATATGTATTTCCCTTTATTATTGTGATTATTATACTGATGTTGAAGAAATAGTGCAAGAAGTCATCAATAACCTTCAATTCTATTAGTCAAAAATATTTCTATTTTTTTCCTTCCTTTAAAATGAAGATTTACTCCGACGTAGAAATTGTGATGCTTGTATACCAAGTTTCCAACTGAAGCCCCGTAGCCTGGAGATCTGAATATACCTATATATCATATATCTATATCTATACACACATACACGCAGAACCTTTTTAGTGGTAAAGAAATAGGTTTTAAAACAAAAAGATGTCCTTTTCCCATGTGCCTACCTTAGACTAAGAGAAAAATGAAGAACTAATTTTCACAAGCCATTGAGTTTAATTTCTCTTGAAGTAAAGAAGTTACGTAGTAGAAATTTCATGTAATAAATGAAATCAAACTTGAAACCACTAAGACCTTTACATCATTCCTTCAGTTAAAGATACTGGATATTTGTGTAACTTGTGTGTTACATGTATAGAAATTAAAGTAGCAAATTACATAGCTGTGGTAACTGGAGACAGTGGGGTATAGTGGAAGGAATGAGGGGCTAAATTCTGAAAAAGGTCTCATGTAAATATTTACAATGATTGTCTATGGAAGGCCCTTAAACTCAGGCTGACCTGAGTTCAAGGCAGCCCTACCTGATGGTACATTATAGCTTAGACCTTACTTCACCTCATTAAGTCTTAGTTTTCTCCCCTAGTGTATGTGGAAAAAACAGTACCGGTATCTACTATAGGTTTATTGGAAAGTCTAAATGACATAATCCACATACAGTTTCTCACACAGTGTCTAACACGTAGTAATTACGCTACAAATGGTATCTGTAATTAATATTCAACTCAGGTCTGTGGTCTTGGGCAACTCCCTTACTTTCTTTGACTCTTGGCTCTACTGTTTGTAAAACAAAAGTACAGTAGACTTTATTAACTGAAACTCAAGCAGTTTTGCCAGTTGTTTGAGTTCCGGTAACAGAAAGTCTACTTACATTTATGTGGCATCTACCCTATGAGTGCCAGTTAACTGACAGTCTACTGTAAATAGTTAACCTGTTGGGAAGTCAGAGCTGCACATAGCATGACACAATTAGAAAACATTGGGTTGATGTGTAATGAAGTGTTGGCATGTGAGGACTGAACAGGTTCAGAGAAAGGCAGCTATAGGCAGACATTCAGGGAATGGAAAGAGTACTGTGGCCTATGTTGGGGGGGTGCAGTCCATATAGACTAGGGGCCTTCGGCTGAACCTTGAAGAAAAGACACAATGTGGCTAGAGTTGAATCCTCTTTCCTTTGGCCACTCTGGCTGTTTAACCTTTTGTTGTGTGTCTCCTCTCTCGTTAACAGGCCGAGCTGATTGGAAGCCTCACTCAGAAGCTTGAGACTCTCCAGGAAGCGAAGGGGAGTCTGCTGATGGACATCAAGCTCAATAACGCCTTAGGAGAAGAAGTGGAGGCTTTGATCAGTAAGCTCTGCAAACCCAATGAGATTGACAAGTACAAGATGTTCATCGGGGATTTGGACAAGGTGGTAAACCTGCTGCTCTCCCTCTCGGGGCGCCTGGCCCGCGTGGAGAACGTCCTCAGTGGCCTTGGTGCAGATGCCAGTAATGAAGAAAGGGTAGGTGGCCTAGCGATTCAGTTCCTTCCAGGAACTTACCATATAGTGAGGAAAACCAATATGGAAGCAGCAGATGTACCCAGCAGATGCTGCCCCACAGCAATACACTCAGAGCCAAGAAACACTTCTCAAGTAGTAGGGTGAGGCCAGGAAGGGCTATACACAGTGGTACTTAATAGAGTCCAGGAGCATTTCACAATTATAGGTGGACTTTAATAAGAATGGGAAGGCCTTTATCATTTAGAAAGCATAGCAGGGACAAAGACCATGGCATGGCATGTTCAAAAAATGATTTGCATATTGTTAGTATGTCCAAAACAAAGCAATTGCTTGGTTTGTTTTTAACAATGGTGAATAGGAAATATTAGAAAAATAGGCAGGCAGGTATCAGACAGGAAAACCTCCCCAAAAAAATCAGAATTGAGTGGAGGACCAGAATAGATATTTCTCCAAAGAGGACACATAGATGGCTAATAGACATATGAAAAGATGCTGTTACTAATCATCAAAGAAATGTGAATTAAAACCACACTGAGGTACCACCTGTCAGAATGACTCTCATCAGTAAATCAACAACAAGTGTTGGCAAGGATGTGGGGAAATGGGAACCCTCATTCACTGTTGGTGGGATTGCAAATTGGTGCAGCCACTATTGAAAACAGTATGGAGATTCCTCAAAGAATTAAAAATGGAACTGCCTTATGACTCAGCAATTCCACTTCTGGGTATTTAGCCAAAGAAATCAGAAATACTAATTCAAAAAGAAATAGGCACCCATATGTTCATTGCAGCATTATTTACAATAGCCAAAATATGGAAGTGACCTAAATATCCTTTGATAGATGAATGGAGAAAGAGGAGGTGGGACACATACACGGGCTGTCTGGAAAGTTTCCAGCCATGTACTGTGAAAAATAGGCATTTATGGCTGGGTTTTTTTCAGACAGCCCTCATATGTACAATATTACTCAGCTATAAAAAAAAAGGATAAAATCTTGCCATTTGTGACAACATGGATGGACCTAGAGGGTATTGTGCTGAGTAAAATGTACGTCAGAAAGACAAATACCATACATATGACCTTACTTATATGTGGAATCTAACAAGATAACAATAATAAAGAGGTATTTAGTGAATGTGTGGGAAGGATTAAGAGCACCTAAGAAGGTATAAAGCTCCCCTGGCCCTTCCAGGGCTAGCATCAGTGGGGATCCCATTACTGTAATACCTCTAGACCTGGAAGTGGGAGACTGCTTATCAGAACTACAACTGTGGCTGTCCTATAGCACTGAGGCCTTGGTGGAAAAATGCCGCTGCCACCACCTGGCAAAATGGAGTCAAGAATCAATGCCCCAATGTCTTTCTCCTCCCACCCTCCAGTCTCCTGCCCATTGACTCCTACTGGCCAAACTCAGAAGACATGGGAACCCAGTGGATGAGGCTGCAGAGTTCAGCTTCCCTCAGCACAGAGCAAGCCTGAAGAAAATAGATGTTGCAGGGATGGAGGGGGCAGTATTCAGTGCAGAACATAGTCACACAAATCTCTGTGTCAACCTTTAGACTTTGGACTTGAACCTCTAGGCTGGGAAGAGCCCTAAACGAATTTCATGATATAATCAGCCTGGGGAGAAGGTAGTAAACATGATAACTTAACAGCTGGGAAACTTGTAATCAACTAGCAAGAAGGCTTCAGGCTGTTAATTAGGCATTTGTCATGGGGTAGACTGAGAATAGAGAATGAGTTTGAATTGGCAAGGTGTATTAGAAGAGAGAAGGATATATCAGAAGGGTCCAAGTTCCCTATTTGGCCACTTGCATGGATTCTTCAGGTATCTAAGATAGGAACACTGAAGCAATTTTTATTTAGGGGAAGAGGAGTTGTACCAGAATTGAATTCAACACTGAAATGCATGTAATACACACATAAACTCAAAAAAAAAGTCTTTGCTTGCTCAACTGCAAAATAACTACATCAGTATTAGTTTTTGTAATGATTAGTCTTTGTTAAGAAACTGAAAGTACCAATAGAAATGAGAAAAGGAAGAATAAGTGGTTCAATAAATTCCAAATTCAGGCTAATAGTTACCAATGGGGGTGGGGGCAGATCGGGACTGGGAGAAGTGTATATAAGACTTAACTGACATTTTAAAAATTTAATCTGAAGCAAATATGGAAAATATTCATGTTGAGACTTGGTACTGTTAAGGATGGGTGCACAGGTTTTACACCATTCTCTTTAGATTTCTGGTGTTTAAAATATTTCATAATTTTTTAAAGGTGAGGAAGAGGTTCTCACTTTTTACTTTATATCTCCACAGTATTTTGAACGGTGTCTTCATTCAAATCGATCCTTAAGGGTTTTTTTTAAGGTGTGTTTTTCTGATTAGGGGAAGGAAGCCTATGAAAATGGAGATATTTGTAAGGTAAACCTATATAACTGCACCTGTTTCCCCAGACATTAAAAGATCTGACAGGCTAGTTCAAGGGAAGTTAGGGTAAAGACACATGAACTTTTTTTTATAGCCCAACATAAGCTAATTTGTATTGAAGTATATATTGTAAATCTTCTTAATGTCCATTTTAATGTTTCTAAATCACTTTGGACTGAAAAGTCTGATTAAATGTAAAATTTTAAAAAATTTTTAAATGACAGTCATTATATGTCAAGTATGTTGAGTAAAAAAATCCACATAAAGATTCTTTTTTAAGTAAATTAACCTTAAAGATAACATGCTACCTTATCATTGGGTTTGTATAAGAAACTCTCAGAAGTTTCCATTATTAAATAGAAATTGCCATCATTAAATAGAATTTCTATCATGTTAGACTCAGAGGTGTGAAAAAGACACCTGGATTTGGAAACTGATTTTTTCAAAGATGGTAATACGATGTTCCCATTGCTGATTGTGGATTAGGACAGAGGTTCTCAAACTTTAGCTGCAAAAGAATCACCTATTACAGAAAGCTTGTTAAAGCAGACTTCTGGGCCCCACCTGAGAGCTTTTGATTCAATAAGTGGAAAAGGGCCTGAAAATTTGCATTTCTAGCAAGTTCCCCCAGGTGATGCTGATGCTGTGTACACTTTGAGAGCCACTATAAGTGTAAATGCTGGATTGGCAGTTTTTTCCCCCTTCAGTTTTCTTATTGTTGTAAACTACATATAACATAAAAATTGCCATCTCAACCACTTCAAAGTATGCAGTTAAGTAATATTCAGTACATTCATATTAATGCATCCAGAACTCTTGCAAAACCTGATACTCTATACTCATTAAACAATAACCCACCATTTCCACACACCCCAGTTCCTGGCAACCACCGTTGTTTTCTGTCTTCATGATTTTGACTACTCCGAGAACCTCCTAAGTGGAATCATTCATTGTGCTTTTAAGTATCTAAACCTGAAGTCAAGTCATTACCCCAGGTGACTGATGTAAGGTGACCTCTCAAATTAGAGCTGCCATGTGACTTTACAAATTAGAGAACCAATTTTCAAAAAATTAGGTCTCTGTTAGAATGACAGTTGAAATAGAAACTTGGATATTCTTCAGTCCTGTGATAGGTGCCTTTGCAGCCCTTTTGGATCTTCTCTTCTGTCCCCTTGCTGCTTTGCTCATCTTCTTGCTTCACCCTGGCAGAGCTCCCTCACCGAGAAGAGGAAGGTCCTGGCAGGGCAGCACGAGGATGCCCGCGAACTCAAGGAGAACCTGGACCGCAGGGAGCGCCTGGTGTTGGACATCCTGGCCAATTACTTCTCAGAGGAACAACTCCAGGATTACCAGCATTTTGTGAAGATGAAGTCAACACTCCTCATTGAGCAGCGAAAGCTGGACGACAAGATCAAACTGGGCCATGAGCAAGTCAAGTGTCTGCTGGAGAGTCTGCCCTCAGACTTCGTTCCCAAGTCAGGGCCCCTGGTACTGCCCCCAGACCTCACCAGGGAAGTGACTCCTTCCAGTGGTATTGTCCCAACATTTACCTCCCCATTTTAACCTCCTCTATCACACTGAACCAAAAGATCTCCCTTTGTTCAACACTATTTAATCTGAAAAATGTTTCAGTAAAAACACTGCTTAAACTCTATGGGTTCTAGAGGGTTTTCTGGATAAAGGAAAATATTCCATCCAGGAAAAAGCCTGTTTTTTTCCTTCTCACCTTTCATGATTGATCTTCTGAAAGCTTGAATGCTGCTGGGAACTTACCACTTTCTATTATTACTTTGTAGTAGAAAGAAAATTAATGAAACTGTGAGGACTGATGGGAGGGTATTCAATTGTTTAGTTTTTAACAGGTTAAGGCAACAGAGATGAGTGTGTGTGTGTTACCCTCAGGAATGTAGCCACAGTGGCCTTCCTTGCTTGTGGGGCAGTGTATCCTGACAAGTACTCATTCATGAAGGGTCTGCAACATAAAGCCTTAAAAAGACGCGCACACAGAAAATTACAAAACCTTGAACGCTATTATTTATATTTTTTAAAATGAAAAAGATCATTATGTTTGTGTGCTAACCACTTCTTTGATTCTGTTTTGTGATGGACGTAGACAATTATGTTTGAGCTTTGTATTTTGTGAAAACCTTAATGAAATGAAGAATTCCAAAGATAGTTACATTGAGCGTGGAGACTTGTTTTTTTCTGTAAATGCTTGACTTGTCTGCCTTATTTTTACAAATGCGAGTAGACCATCTACACTTGTGTTAAACTGAGTATGGGGAACCCTGGTTTCCATTGCTGCCAGTCCTTATTATTTTACTTCAGCAACCAACAGCAACACATGAACCTTACCCATGAGAAAGGCTTTAGGCAGCAAGGGTATTGCATCATTTCCTAGGGGGCTTCGTGTCATTGTTATCATGGTGGTGGAGAGATAACACTGAATTTTACTGACAAGGAGAGCAAATCCCATACAGCCCTTCCTCCTGGATGGGATCTGAGATTATCAGGCTGTTTTAATGATACTTCTTTTTTAAGTTTGTTTTTGTTTTATGTCAAACCGGTGAGTCACCATTTAAAACCCCCTCAACACCAGAAGACTGATTTTGCACTATCATGCTCCAATAATAATTTCTTAGAGGGTACTCGAGAGTCCAAGCTGTAAGGCTGTTAAACAGACTGAAACAATGCAGGAGGCTAGGTAGGGCCCGGGGCCAGGCTCTCAACAGCTGCTGGAGATGGTGATAGCCTAATACTCTAAGCAGGTGGTAGGTACATCCTAGGCTGTGCCATTGGTCATCAAAGTTACATCGGTTCCAGGTATACAATTCTACAATACATCATCAATGTATTGCATTATGAGCTCACCACCCAGAGTCCAGGTTTGGGGATTTTTTTTCTTTTTCTTCCTTTCTTGCTTTAGTTTTTGCGGTGGTTTTCACATGTGCTTGACCCAGGACTGGTGGCCACCTCTGCTGATTTGGGCCAAAAGTACTATAACAGCTAGTTCTAGAGAACTGGAGAGTAAAAATTTGAACAGGAGCACCAAATTCCCTTTTTTCCTTAGTATATTTTAATTGTTGCATAAGATTTATCTTCTGGTTAAGAACTTCAAAACTAGTTTTCATCCTCAATATAGTTGTCTTCATGAACTTAGAACCAATAGGCCACACAGAGCAATCAACCAAAGTCACTGCTGTGCTCTTTGGATGTTATATGAGGGCTGTACAGAAAAAAATCCAGCCATGGTCAATATAATGACAGTTACAAGGCTGGACACTTTCCGGCAGCCCTCATCCACTGACTCCACTGGTACAGTAAGACAGCACTTTGGTTTCCCCGCTTCACCCATCTGGAGGTCCCATGTCCCAGGGAATTAGGAGAACCAGTGACAGCATTCAACAGCCACAATGCACGGTCATTTTGACATCAAGTAAAACTGTCCATCTGACTGACATTTCATCAGTCTTAGGCCAACACAGTTGCCTGAAATCGGCTCCACTTGGTAATTATGTCTCAGTGATACTGAGTGACTCCTTGCATCAGACCAGGTTAGAGCCAGCCAGTAAATGTCTTCAGCTGTTCTTACAGCTGTTCTTAGTGCTCAAAGGAATTCTGGAGATCCCAATTCCGAACACTTCAAAATTATTCTTAAGGACTTGACTGGGAACATTTTGCACGCTGTCCCTTTCAATCACTCCTCTAATTTATGCACTTCAAAGTTAGTGACCCCCATAGGAGAGTGTGTGGCATGTCAGAAGCCCCCAAAAGCTGATGACACCTGGGATAGCCTCTCTTGTTCCACTAAAATGGTGTTCTGTTATGTGAAATGAGTGAGATGCCAAATGTGACTTTGAAATATTTATTTTAACAGAACTTGACCTCTGCTCTAATGAGAAGGCACTAACCTGACATTTAATGTTTTAAATGTCTTTAGCTAAATAATAGGCCTATTCTTTATTCCTTTCCTATTTTACTTTCCCCACTATTAAAAAAAAAATCATCTACAGTAGAAGCCATCCTTTTCCCTCCCAACAGTATCTTTTCAACCAAGATCATGAGCAGAACAACCATGAATGCTGTTGGTCACTATTTCAGGGCACACATGACATCATCAAGAATGTTTGTTCAATCAGTATTTGTCCCTGTGAGTGATCATTTCAGAAATAACCGTGTCCCATGAGAAGTCAGGTGAGAATGGAATGGTTTTGCACTAACCAAATGCCAACTGAGAAATCTGTGAAGTTCCGAGAAGGGACAATGTCCGGTAACGTTATTGGGAAGCCTCCCACTTCCTGGACCACTTGAGAAGTCTGGGCATGTTGCTACATGTTGGTTGACTCAGCCTTTTCTCATGCTGTTTTGTTCCTTGTGGCCACTTCACCCCCAAAGAATGCAGGGAGGGTCCTAAGTGAAAGTGAGTTTCTCCAGGAGAGACACTGTCGAAACTAATCATTTTTTTCCTTTGCTCCAGGGGAACATTTCAGGTTTCGTTTTGCACAACTGGTTTTTAAACTTGAGATTTGCAAGTTTGGGTCATCCCCTACGAATCAGTGGCTGTCTGTTGAAGAGTGAGCACTTAACCTGAGGGCCTTTGGGGCCTTTAAGGAGAAGCCAGGAGAAACAAGCCAGGGACAGCCCACTTTTACTATTATTCCATTGTTAATATCTGATCTAAAATCACTTCTGAGTTTAAAAGTTAAATCAATTATTCCTAATATGAGTGCTACCTTTAAGTTTGAAGCACCTTTTACTATAAACTATTGCTTGTTTTTTTCTCCAGGATACCTAGAAAAATGTTGGTTTTTTATTCTTATATGGTTCCAAATTTACTTATCGTTAGTTTATTTTTCCATGATATTATTGGCTTTATTCTGTTAGGCTGGATTTGTTTTGTTTTTTGTTTGTTTGTTTTTTAGAACAGCATGAGTTTAGTCACTTACACAGGCAAGAAAAAGGAAGAACTTCAGCCAGAAGACTTCATCTTCAGCAAGTGCCCATGCAGATGTGAAGGGGCCATTCTATACAATTCTCTTATCTATACACAAAACCTCTCTTTTGGAAGCTCATTCAGACACTAAATTGTGGTTTCTCAACATATGGGGGAGATGCATCAGAATTAGGGGAATGCTTGCAAAAAATGCCAATTAGTGGGACAACCAAACAGGCTGGGAATCTGCATCTTAAGCTCCCCGCATTATTCTGATACACTTTGACATTTGAGAGCCACTGACACCAATCATTTGTACAGTTTCTGTTATGATCACAATAAAACTAGCATGATTTGTGAAATAGTAATTCCAGAAATTCAAAGCCCTGTCATGTTTACTCTCATAAGTACATTATTATAAATTAATTTTGTCCCCTCTACTTTTATATAATCCCCACGGTTATGATATGAGTTTCCCTGCTCACTGTCCCCTAAATCTGTTTTAAATTTAAACAAGCTATGCATTTATTCAGGCTCAACTGCACTAATGATTTTTCCTCAGAAGGAATCAACATAATGTCTGCCATATTTACACTAACCTGAAGTCATGACTGACCTTTTCAGTGGGGACCCTCCTGAGGTTTCTGTGGCTTCAGAAGTTTCATGCTACACGTGAGTTAGAATTTCTCTTGTGGATTTGACAGTCTAGCTAATGAAACAAAAATGTCATTTCCTTTGAGAAGTGAAAGGAGCTATTGCCCAATTGCAAAACCCTAAAATCAAAATTAGGCGAGGAAAAAGCTGTGAATGAAAAATTGGTTCGTTTATTCCAACTTCATTCTATAAATCTGTAAGTGGGAAAGCAGCTGCATTTCTTGCTAACACATCAATCACAGTGGGTTGAAATGGGAAGTTTAAAAGTATAACAGATTCTTAAACTCTTAACTGAGTACCTATAGGCTATAAGGAAATATAATATGAGACCTCGGGGCCCAGGGAGAGTACCCAAGGAAAGACCAACTTGGAAAGGGGACTCCGCCCACAGGCTGGGGTTCGGACCTCCTTGGAGAACTCAGCCATTTGACAGCAGAGAAGTTTGTTGATTTGGCTAGTCCAGAGCTGGTCTGCAAGCCGGGTGCAGTCAGCAACCAACGACATGGACATGCACAGGTACTGGAGGTATGCAGGGAGGGTAGCTGCTCAGGGAAAACCCTCCGAACTGCAGGTGCTCTGCATGGGGAAGCAGGTGTTGGCAGAATGCCTTGGCACTGACGCAAGCAGGAATACGTCAGGGTGCAGGTTTCTAGTCCACAGGGCTGGGAGAAGGTTATCTCCTACTGAGGCTGCAAGGTCACGGGGCAACCCCGTGCGTGAGGCAGAACATCATGTGTCCTCACACCCATACTCATGCACCAGGTGGCAGCCTCAACAGCAAGCTAGTCCTTCCCTCCCTCCCGCGCCCTCTACTGGGAAAGTTTAGCATGCTCACTGTAAAGGAGAAGCAGAACTGGAAAGCCATTTGGTCCACTATTGCAGAGCATATATTGAAGAGTGAATGGGGAGCTAAGAGCAATAAATGGATACCTGGCACACATTTATTCTATTAGATTATTGTCATAGAATTATCTTCTTGTATCATTAAGAATTTTGTAGTTGTTTATTCCATAAGAATGATTTCTCTGACAAAAAAACAATACCAGGGAAGCTGGGCTGGCTCAGTGGGTTAAGCGCTCACTTTGCAGCCCTGGGGACTGAGGATCGAATCTTGGCCCTGGCCTGTGCAGACCCACATGCTGAACTACGGAGTACCCTCAGTTCGGTTCTCACCGGGATGAGACCCCGGCCCTGTTCCTGCCCTGTGCAGCCCCGTGCCTGCATCTTTGCATGTTCATCATTACTCTGGGTACTTAAATATGTGCATTGGCATGGCCAATTGAGAAGGCATATGACATACCTGCTAACAAAAGTGGAACCACAGCTCTTAACTCAAGTAGGTCAGAAATCAGTGGGAGGTAGCTAACAGGACTCCTGCCCATAATGCATAAATACAAATATGCAAGGGTTGTCTGGAAAAAAGCCAGCCATTGCCAATAGAACGAGAACAATTACATGGCTAGATACTTTCCAGACAGCCTTCATGCAATGCTCATGAATACAAATCAGCTGTGAAATGACAATCCAATTTTAAAGCTTGGCAAAAGTATTAAATAGACATTTCACAAAGGAAGATATGAGTGGTCAATAAGCACGTGAACAGGTGATAGACATCTTTAAATTATCAGAGAAAAATTTAAATCACAATAGATTTCACTACCCACTCACTAGAATGACTGAAATCAAGTGTTGGTGAGTATGTGGGACAAGTAGAATTCTCATGTATTGCTGGTGAGCATGTAACCCGCTTTGGAGAACTGTTTAGAGGGGTGGCAAACCTTTTGGCTTCCCTGGACCACACTGGAAGAAGAATTGTCTTGGGCCACACATAAAATACATTAACACTAACGGTAGCTGATCAGCTAAAAAAAAGAAAGAAAAAGGGTCATAGGATGCTGCATAGCTCAGCAGTTGAGTGGTGGCCTCACAACTGTGAGGTCCGGGAATTGATTCCCAGCCGCGGTCCATGCAAACCCATATGCTGAACTGCGGCACACCGGGTCACCACAGGGATGGCAGCAAGCGCTCACACTTCCCATGCGGGAGGCTCCCGGTTTGGTTCCTGCCCTGAGCAACCCCACATCCACCTGTGTGGAATGAAACCATGTCACAATTATGGAGACTGCTATGGACTCTCCCCTCTTCTCTCTCTCATGAGCGCGTGTTCTCTCTCTTTCTAACCTTGTCTCAAACAATAAAACAAATGTGTTTTTTTTTAAGGCACAAAAAAAAAACCTCATAATGTTTTAAGGAAGTTTACAAATTTGTCTTGCGTTGCATTCCTAGCCGTCCTGGGCCACAGGTGGCCCATGGGCCGTGGGTTGAACAAGCTTGGTTTAGTAGGTTTTTACAAAGTTAAATATATATCCTATGATTTAGCAATTCTACTTTTAGGTAATCACTCTGGAGAAATGAAAATACGAGTATATCTCCACAAAAAGACTTGAACAAGAATGTTCATGCCAGCTTAAATCACATTAGTCAAAAAACTAAAAACAACCCAAATCTCTATCAACACATTAACAAATAACCAAATTGCAGGAAATTAATACAATGGAATACTTACCCACCAATTAAAAAGAATAAACGGGAAGCCGGGATGGCTCAGTGGATTAGGCGCTCACTTTGCAGCGCCAGGGACCGAGGATCGAATCCCGGCCCCGGCCCGTGTGGACCCATATGCTGAACTGGGGAGTTCCTCCGGTTCAGTTCTCTCTCTGTCTCTGTATCTCTCTGTGTCAAAAATAAAAATAAAAAATATATAAAAAAAAGAATAAACTGAGACATGTAACAATATTGATGAAAACCAGTAGGTTAAGCGAAAGAAGTTACAAAAAGCACACTATGATTCGTTTAGATCAAGTTCTAGCACAGGCAAGTCTGAAATGGTAGAAATGGGAGACAACCAGTCTGGGGATGGAGGGAAGCAAATTGCCTGAAATCAAACAAAAGAGAACTTTCTGAGATGATGAAAATATTTTGTATCTTGTTTGAGTGGTGGTTACATGGGTGTATGAAATTGGTTAAAATTCACCAAAATGAACTTTAATATTTATGATTTATATTGATTGTTAATTGTGCCTCAATTTAAAAAAAAAAGTGAGAAACGAAGGTAAATTAGTTATTTGATATTGACTAAATACATAACTGGTTTTGTCCTTCATATATATATTTTTTTTTTAAAGATTTATTTATTGTTTTTGACAGAGAGAGAGAGAGATACAGTCAGAGGCAGAGAGAAGGGGGAGGACCCAGGACAGTCTCCATAGTTGCACATAATTGGTTTTTCCACATAGATTCATTCCACAGGTGGACGTGGGGCTGCACAGGGCAGGAACTGGGCCAGGGTCTTGCCCCGGTGAGAACTGAACTGGAGGCACTCCCCAGCTCAGCATATGGGTCCACGAGCCGGGGCCAGGATTCGATCATTGGTCCCAGGGGCTGCAAAGCGAGAGCCTAACCCACTGAGCCATCCCGGCTTCCCCTATCCTTCATATATTATTGGAGATTCTGAAGATAGAAAGTCTCAGGGATTTTTATTATAATTAGGGTATAGCCTAAGCTTCTGTAACAAATATGTTTTTTAAAAATACAGTCTAGGGGAAGCAGGGATGGCTCAGTGGGTTAAGCGCTCACTTTGCAGCGCTGGGGACCTGGGATCGAATCCCGGCCCCGGCCCGTGCAAAACCATATGCTGAACTGGGAGCTCCCCCAGTTCAGTTCTCTCTCTGAATCTCTCTCTGTGTCAAAAATAAATAAACAAATAAAAATATATTAAAAAAAAATTCAGTCTAGATCAAGATGTTGCCATATGAGGTTCCGAAACTCACCTCCTCCCATGGACACACTGAATCTATAGCTACCTATGCAACAATACCCTCTGGAAAAAACAAATCCAGAAACTGGTCAAGTGGCTCCTATACTGGTTTATTAGGTAAATGAGAAAACAAACAAACAAACAAAACCATCAGAATGGGTAGGAGAGGCCAAGACACAAACTCACCTAACCCCACCCTGGGGATAGCAACAGACAAGTGGGAGAGAACTCACAACTCCCAGCTTCTTCCTGAGAAATGAAAGGGTTGGAACACACATCTGGTGCCCTGACTTTTAAGACTTTAACCTGAGAGATGATCTCCCAAAACATCTAGCTCTGAAAGCCAATGGGCTTTAAGCCACAAGACCCACAAGACTATAGTGAACTACGAAACAGTTCCTTATGGGCTCACATAGACTCATTGAGGCTGTCTCCTTAGGGCACAGTGCAGAGGCAGCAGACTGAAAAATCCAGTCTTCTCATGAAAGAGGCCTATTTGCAGACATTAAAAGCTATGGTCTGAGGGTCAGACCATAGCTTTTAATACACATGTAGGTGCTAACTGCAATGCTCTCCAGAGGCCAACAGGTGCCCTTTGCGCTCTCCTTCTGCTCCACCCCAAGTCACCAGTGTCTCCATGAAAAGAGCTTGAGCACATGTCTGGGGCCTCAGCTTTTCTGGCTGCTGCCTAGAATAGTCTGGCTCTGGTGGAAAGCAGGGCCTAACTTTACAGGTTCAATGTGATGGTTGCAAACAAGAAACAGTTCTTAACTGTCTGTCATCCCAGGTCTCAGTGCAGAGGGATTAGACAGAAATGCTCATCTCCCAGTCATCCACCGAAAGAGAAATATTTGCAAACTTTAAGAGCTACTGCCTGAGGGTCTAGCTTCCAATCAGCCTACATCTAGATGCTGAGATCCTCCTTTTTTGGGAAACTGACAAGTCTTGATACACCATCAACTACTAGGAGCCACTAAGTCCAAAGAAAGCTGCTTGGACAATCATCACAAAGGTTTGAGAGACAACCAAGGGCTAGGACCGAGGATCGAGTCCTGGTCCTGGCCCATGTGGACCCACATGCTGAACTGGGGTGTGCCCCAGTTCAGTTCTTGCCGGGGCCTATGTGGGAGGCTCCTGGCCCAGTTCCTGCCCTGCGCAGCCCTGTGCCCACCTGTGGAGTGAAACTATATGGAAAACTAATGTCAACTATGGAAACTGCTCTGGGCCCTTCCCCTTCTCTGTCTCTCTCTCTCTCTCTCTCTCTCTCTCTCTCTCTCTCTCTCTCTCTCTGTTTCTCTCTGTCAAAAATCAATAAAAAAAAAAAAGACTGGGAGAAATGCCTGTTTTATCTAAAGCACAGAGTTAAGGAAATGAAGAAACAAAGGAGTATGTTCCAAAGGAAAGACAAAATAAAACTCTAGAAAAATCCTTAATAAAATAGAGATAAGTGATTTACCTGATAAAATAGTTCAAAATAATGATTCAAATATTCTTCTGAGGTCAGAACAATGCATGAGTAAAGAGAAAGTAATTTAAGCATATCACTATAGAAAAGCATCAAATCACAAAGGAAGACAAGAGAGGGAAGGAATAGAATTACAAAACAAAAAACAATGAACAAAATGCCAATAATGAGTCCATACCCACCTATAATTACTTCAAATGTAAATGGACTAAATCCCCTAAGATACAGAGTAGCTTGGATGGATTAAAAAAGACAAAACCCAACTATTATGCTGCCTACAAGAAACTCACTTCAGTTTTGTTTTATTTTTAAGATTTATTTTTACTGTTTTTGACAGAGAGAGAGATACAGAGATAAAGACAGAGAGAAGGGGGAGGGCCCAGAACAGTCTCCATAGTTGCACATAATTGGTTTTTCCACATAGTTTCATTCCACAGGTGGGCATGGGCTGCACAGGGCAGGAACTGGGTTGGGGT
Organism: Craseonycteris thonglongyai; assembly: GCA_004027555.1. NCBI lineage: Eukaryota > Metazoa > Chordata > Mammalia > Chiroptera > Craseonycteridae > Craseonycteris > Craseonycteris thonglongyai. The sequence goes on from PVKE010008003.1 coordinate 26,772, forward strand.
CTCGCCCTGGTGAGAACTGAACTGGGGGTACTCCCCGGTTCAGCATATAGGTCCACACGGGTCGGGGCCGGGATTTGATCCTCGGTCCCCAAGGCTGCAAAGCGAGCGCTCAACCCACTGAGCCATCCCGGCTCCCCTCACTTCAGTTTTAAGGACACACACAAATTGAAAGTGAAGAGATGGAAAAAGACATTTCATGCAAATGGAAGCCAAAAGGAAAGCTAGGATTGCTATACTTACATTAGACAAAACAGACTTTAAGACAAAGACTGTAATAAGAAACAAAGAAAGTCATTATACAGTAAATTTGCTTGAGAGTGCCAGTTGCAGGAGTTCTAGTTAACAGAGTCTACTTACATTTATCCAGTATCTACCCTGTTTCCCTGAAAATAAGACAGCGTCTTATACCCTGTTTCCCCGAAAATAAGACAGTGTCTTACCTTGTTTCCCCAAAAATAAGACAGTGTCTTATATTAATCTGTGCTCCCAAAGATGCGCTAGGTCTTATTTTCGGGGGGATGCCTTATACATATTTCAGCGAGAGGCAAAATGGTAAGTAGGTCTTATTTTCAGGGGATGTCTTACTTTCGGGGAAACACGGTACTAATCCCCATGGGTCAATCCAACAAGAGAATGTAATAATGTGTAAATATTTGTGTACCCGATATAGGTGCACCTAAATATACAAAGCAAATATTAACAAACCTAAAGGAAAAAATACATAGCATTACCATAAGAGGACTTCAATACCCCACTTTCATTAGTAGATAGATTACCCACAATGAACAAGGGAATATAGGCCTTAAATGATACATTAGACGAGATGAACTTAACAGACATATATAGAACATTAAAAGCAACCACATACACATTCTCCAAGATAGATCAGATGTTAGCCCACAAAGCCAGTCTTAATAAATTTAAGAAGCATGAAATTATATCAAGCATATTTTCCAACCACAATGGTCTGAAACTAGAAATCAGTTACAAGAAAACTGGAGAATTCACAAATACAAAGATTAAACAACATGTACTGACCCACAAATGGGTCAAAGAAGAACTCAAAAGAGAAATAAACAATATCTTGAGATAAATGAAAATGGAAATACAACATACCAAAACTTAAGGAAAGTGGCAAAAGCAGTGCTAAGAGGGAAGTTCATAGTGATAAAAACCTACATTAACAAGAAAGTTCTAAAATAAACAACCTAACTTTCCACCCCATTAAACTAGAAAAAGAACAAATCAAGCCCAAAGTCAGTGGAAGGAAGGAAATAAAGATCAGAATGCAAGCAAATTAAAAACTAAAAAGACAATAGAAAAGATCAATAAAACTAAGAGCCATTATTGAAAACCAGTGAAATAGGCAAACTTTTAGTTAGACTTACCAAGAAAGAGGAGGACTCAAATAAGTAAAATTAAAAATGAAAGAGGAGACAATACAACTGATACCACAGAAATACAAAGGATCATAAGAAATCAAATACAAGAAATCATTATAAAATTCTTCCAACTGCTGTATATTAGAAAACTTTTATAAAAATGTTTAAGGGAAACTCAGTGTATATACTTCTAAAGATTTGTGAATTTTAGGGGAAGCCGGGATGTTTCAGCAGGTTGAGCACTCGCTTTGAAGCCCCGGAGTCCAAGAACTGAATCCTAGCCCTGGTTTGTACAGACCCATATGCTGAACTGGGATGTGCCCCCCATTCAGTTCTTGCTGGGATGAGCTTTTCATGTGGGAGGCCCTCTGACTCATGGGGACATGCCTCCCATGCGGGAGGCCCGCAGCCCAGTTCCTGCCCTATGCAGCCCCACACCCACCTGTGGAATGAAACTACGTCAAAAAGTTAATGTCATACAACTACGGAGACTGCTCTGCCCTCCCCCTTCTCTCTGTCTCTCTCTGTCAAAAACAAAACAAAACAAACAAACAAAAAACAACAAAACCCAATAAAAATAAATTTTAAAAAAAGCAACAAAATAATTTTTTTTTTAATGTGTGCATTTTATTGTCTCACCTCTGGTTAAATAAGAGGCATTTTGAAGACTTTAGGGGGAGTCTGCAATTTTGTTTGAAATGTGTCAGAAATTCAAATGGATTGGTGGGTGGGTGGAGGGATAGAATAGATTAGTGATAAAACAAGAAAGTAAAATGTGAGTGGTAGAATCTAGGTAGTGGGTCTCTGTGTTTTTGCTGTAAAATTCTTTTATTTTTGTTGTATGTTTTAAATTTTTCTAAATAATTTGTTTGGGGGAAAACTCAGTAAGGGCAAAGATCCTCAATTACTAAAAAAAAAAAAAAAAAAAAAAAAGATATTAAAGATAATTCACAACCTGCCTCAGTGGATGTTTACTTGCTGACTGAGGTGGGCCATTCCACCTTCCCTGTGAGAGAAATTTCATCCTTAGAGAGTTATTCCTTTAACATCAACTTTTGATCCTTGGTGAAATTCCAATGGTTTAATCATTTCTTTGGCTTCTTTTCTAAGAGCCCCAGCTGTCAGTATTACTCTGTTCTTTCCCTAAGGGATCATCTTCATCCCATGATATTCACTACCAACATGCACCTGGCTCCCACACCCAGCACTGACCTCAGTCTGAAGGTGCCATTCACACAGGTCCTTGGAACCATACCCTACCACCTCAAAGCTAGTATTTTCAAGACCAAAACCATCTTCCCTCCTAAACCGATTTCACTTCCTCTCCCTTTCTATTATTATAGCTACCATTCTTTTTTTTTGGACACCAATTTAAGTCATTCACTCACTCATTCATTTATTCAAGAAATAAAGTTTGACTCAAATGCTTTCGCTAGTAGGTGTTGAACAAAACAGACACGATCCCTGTTCTTACAAGACTTACAGGTTATTGCCAAGTAGTTGCTCCTTCTCTTCTTTTCCCTTTCCAAGTTTAATGACTAGGTGAGTAATACTCATTTTATCTTGACTGCTTCCAGAACCACCCCCCCCCCCTCCCCACAGCATGAGCTGTGTCAGGGTCCCAGGGGGCTTAGGCAGTACTAAGGCCTGGTCAATGCTCACTCTTGTGACCACCGGGTCATACATCCACAGCTCCTATTTGCTCAGCGCCTTCAGGCCCAGTGGCTAGATGCTTCTGTTTCAAGTCTTTTCTGAGGCAGGCTCTGCTCCTAGTTTAGACAGCCCCGTTTACCTGGGACAGTCCTGATTTATTATTACTGCCCCAGTGTAGTTTTCAATAGTGCCCCCTGTAACTCAGATCTATCCTGGTTTGGCCAATAAATTAGGAGAGACTAGTTACACTCTCCCAAACCACACAGCCTTGTATTTTTAGGTGTACACCACAATGTGTAAGCATTTATATACTGCATGAAGTGCTCCCCCCATAGGTCTAGTGTCCAGCTGACACCATACATACCGGTAGTTTTTACATTATTGACTATATTTCCCCTATGTTACATTTCACATTGCCGTGACCATTTGGTGACTACCAATTACAGTCATTTCTAATCTGAGCACTTACTACAGGCATTCCTCATTTATTGCACTTTACTTTATTGCGCTTCCCAGGTGTTGCATTTTTAATTAAAGGCAAGATCCTCCCCTTCATCAGCAAAAAACGACTACGTCTCCCCTTACTGCAATACTTGCTCTATTACAGCGGTCTGGAACTGAACCTGCAATGTCTCAGAGACATGCTGGTACTTCTTAACACAGGCCAGCGGAACCTTCTGTTTCCAGAATCTCTTTCTAATCTGGGGTGGGGGTGGGGGGTAGAAGTCAGCACACCTCCTATGCTCTCATTTCAAAATCTCTTAGCTAGTCACAGAAATATAGATTTTGTAAGTCAGACCACCTATAGTCAAACCCAGGTTCACTACACCACCTTACACCAGCTACTCGGTGATCCCATCCTTAGTTTCATCACCTGTAAAATGTGGCATAAGGGGAAGCCGGGATGGCTCAGTGGGTTGAGCGCTCACTTTGCAGCACAGGGGACTGAGGATTGAATCCCGACCCCGGGGATCGAATCCCAGCCCCGGCCTGTGTGGACCCATATGCTGAACTGGGGAGCTCCCCAAGTTCAGTTCTCTCTCTGTATCTCTCTCTCTCTCTCTCTCTCTCTCTCTGTCAAAAATAAACAAATTATTTTTTTAAAATGTGGCATAATACACATATGCACAAGATGTACACACTTCACACGTCATACACATACACATATATATCACAAGCACTTAGTCAATGGCCACTGCCCTCGTCATGTTTACCAGGAATCATTCTAGGAGCGATGGAGCAATGCACAGAACATAGTTGGCCTGCGGGCCCCTGGGACAGACACCAGCCGTGTGTCCCTTACCTTGGCTTTTCTGCGCCAGGCCCTGGTGACTGTCCGGTGGCCACAGGAGGGAGCGCTGTGCTGGTGGTGCAGGCAGGTCCAGGGGGCGGCCTGCCTCCACACCCCCACCCCCGCCGCGGGGCCTCAGTTTCCCCCGCGTGCCCTCGCCACGGCCAGCAGCCAGTGGTCGGCTCCAGCCTTGACTCCTTCCCCTCTCCTCTCGCGAACCCGGTCCCCAACCTGGTTTTTCTCTTTAGCGGACCCTCCTTTCCTCCGCTCACCGCGTTTACATCAAATCCTGGCCCGCTAGGTCGGGCGGGCCCCTTCCTACAGACCCACCAGATCTGCCAACTCCCCGGGGCGTCCACATTATCTCAAAGGGGAAACACTCGTATTCATTAGGTTTCCTCTCAAACACCAGCGTCTGCCAGACCACAGGCACTTCTTGGGGGAGGAACAGAGCGAGGAACCCTGTAGCGCTGCGCTCCCCGTGCTGAGGACAGAGCATCGCCCCGGCCAGAGCGCCAATTTCTGGGTCTGACCCCCCCCCCCCCCGCACGGACCCCGCAAACCCCACTGACAGCTCTGGAGGTAGCTGTGAAAAAAGAATCTCCCTGGAGACCCAGGATGCCCCTGCAAGCTAGATTCTGTCCCCTGCCCCCTGGCTTCTTCGTTCCTAGATGATCCCTTTTAAATGGGGCAGAAAACAACTGTACTGTCCCATTTCAAACAGTACTATGGTCAGCCTAGTCTCACTTGGCTGAATTCAAGGTCTCATTAGGCTGATGGTAGGTACCATTTGAAGCTGGACATTGCAGCTGTATTCTGTCCCGTTTAAAAGGGTGTGTCTGGTCAGCTTTTCTTCCTGAGAAGGGTCACTTCGTGGAAAGAACACTCCCCTGCATTCATCAAGGATGAGGCTGGGTATAAGAAAGGCTCCTCTTTGCTTGTGTACGGTTGATCACAGTGCACACAGGCCTTCTCAGAAGGTGAAAGAGCCCTGGGCCACTTCTTTTCCAAGCTCTGACCATGTTTTTTAAATGAAAACGTGCCAAAACAGTTACAGAAATTTTAATTGTGGTATACTTCTAAGATCCTTTAATAAGGAGCGCTCCTCACATGCATGCACGAGATGACTGCATGTACCAGCTCATCTGGAGATACCACAAGGCCACATGGAAGACCTTTGATGAACAGGAGCACAGACCAAATGGTCCTTCTGCTCCCTTCCCACTCCTGTGATCCGCTCTGTGCTCACAAACCTACAGAGAGGGGAGAGGAGGAGGCCTGAACGTGGGGTACTGGGGGGACACAGCCAGCACTTAGAAGCAGTGAGCTAAAGAAAAGCCTACTTGAGAACCAGGTTCATAGTAAACCCCAGTTTTGATGCTTTCCTTTCTTCATGCCTCACTGCCCATCTGTAAGCTGAAGAATACCAAAAGAAGCTATAAGGAGAACCAAATTAAAAATAGAATTCAAAAGAAGCCATGGGCGTAGGAAGCAGGAATGTATTCCTAAATGCACCCTAAAAATATGTTCTTCCTCTCTGTCTCCTTCCCTCCTTCCTGAGTTGGAATCAAAATGCTTTAACAGGCAGTCGGCAAAGAATATCATTCATCTCAAACAAGGAGTTTAGTTTTTCCTGTCTTTGATATTTATTAAAATCTTGGAATTCCATGCCTCATTCACATTTCCATGTGGCTCTTCATGCATAAACATCAAAAAGGATACAGTTTGTTACATAAACTTGTTAGACTGCAAAAGCCTAATTTGTTTATTCATTACAAAAGGTCCTGCATGGCTTAAAAATCAGATTAACTAGGCAGGACAAGTCAAAAAGACTCCTCAAATGGTAATTAATATCTGTAGCAAAATCACTTTATTTTTAGATTTCTGAGAAATGCATGTCTGATTTGTCATTGTTCATGCTCTCCACACTTGCTACTAGAAAACAAAAAAAGGCATTCTCTCTCTTACTCTACTTCCCCGCCCCAAGCACACCCTCCACAATGAATCACACTAGAGGAAACCATCATGATTTCATATTGTTTAGCTCTAAGCCTCAGCTGGGTGGACCGCCTTGTCAGACCTGTCATTTAGCCTGGATGGATGAGCTGATCAAGGCGCTGTGCCCAGGGGCCTTCTCTATTGGCTGCTGTCCTAGACTAGTTCTCTTTCTCCTTCCATTGTCGTCACAGGTCAATAGGCCTTCCCTGGCCGGTGAAGGAAGTCCTCACGTCTTCTCATTGCGGCCGGTTCCTGGAGGAGAACTTAAAAAGGCCCAGAGCTGTCCTTCCAAGTTCCCAGCTGAACCTGCCCTTTTCACAAAGGACACTCTTTCTCCAGGACACCGCTAACTCTGCAAAGCCCACCCCTGGGTTCTAGGGAGGGAGGGTGAACCCAGTCAAGCGATTCTTACTCCTTGCTTTGCCAAGGGCTGCTTTCGCCTGCTTGGTCAGCACATGCCTGTAGGAAACCCTGAATGCCTCTCCTTGTTCCCCCTTACCGTGAAGCTGAGCAGCCACAGCCCTCCTAGGGACCTGAGCCGGGCCTGTCACAGAGGCCTGCTGAGGAAGCTCAAGGGTTTTGTTTTCCTTTAAGACACAGGAATTCTGGCTCTCCCTGGCTCGGTCCTGTGTTGAGCACCTGTCTCTCCAGGGCACATACGTATCCTGAGATTTGCTTTCAAGTTTTTAAAATTTCATTATTAGGATCCTGGCTTTGGTACCTCAGTTTCTCCTTTCTAAGAAAGGCAAAAACATTTGGATTAAATAACAGCTAAGTCTATACATATATATTTTTGTGGACTCTGAGAGCATGGCATGCCTCCCTTTCCTCATGTCCACCCCATCTCTCATTATTTCCTTCTTGCTGCCTCTCCAACTAAATATAGTACCTCCTTTACCTTACCCAATGGCGTCTTGGTTGTTTTTCCTTGTTTACCCCACTTGGACCCACTTCTAACCTTGGCACGATTTCCATCAGCTTCGGACAAGAGCCACTAGTGAAGAAAACCTGGGACAACATTAGAGAGAGGAACTTCCACCGGAATCTCTCAGAGGTCAAGAGCATCCCCAGGCCACTTCCATTAGTTGAAGCTCCCAGAATACTTCTTGTTAAAACACTGGTAGATGCCAAAAAAAGACACAAAAATTGTAAAAGATTTTACATGTTTACATTAAACAAATTAATCCTTAACACACACTCACAAAAAATATAATTGAACTGTTTCCAAAAGACCTCATCTAAGGTCTAAATAAGAAGGCTCCCTGTGAAAGTGGGGCCCCAGTTGAAAACTCTGATATCTATTTCCCCTTGAAGAAACTTCTGGCTCAATTATCGCTCCCCTTATCTAGTTCTCAACCAGCTACTGATGAATTTGAGCAGGGAAGACAGAGGGTATTTGATTCCTCCCCAGCTGTCAGCCCCACCCGGAGGCCTGGGCAGTCTGAGAAACCCCCCACCCCACTCCTTCCCGGTTAGATGCTCACAGTGCAAACTTGTTCATTTGTACCGTTAGGCGTTCACCAACAACTAGGTGGTAACTGTTAATATCATTCTTTTAAAAGCATAGCTGGTTTTGCAACATCACACACTAGGGTATTTTTAAATCAACTTAATTGCTTTTAGCTCTCTGCTTTTGAATTAAAAAGGTGTTTTAGAATTGCACCATTTGGAAGAGCAGTAGAATGTTGGTAAGTGTTGGAGCTGGGTGATGGAATCTGTGTGCTGCTCTCTCTACTTTTGTGTATATTTGAATTTTCTATAATAAAAATAAGTAAATATTCTTGAATCTATATTTAATCTACTAGCATTTACAATAAAACATTCTGAATTTTCCTTTATAAGTTGAGAAAACAATCTTTCACCTCTTCCTATTTGTTTTTCTTTCTTAAATGTTTTTTATTTATTGTTTGTGAGAAGGTGAGTGAAAGAGAGAGGGGAGGACCCAGAGCAGTGTCCATAGTTGTACCTCATTAGTTGTGCCATGGTTTCATTTCGCACAGGTGGATGTGGTGCCGTGTGAACAGGAACTGAACTGGGGGCCTCCCGCGTGGGAGGAGAGCACTTTCTCCGCTATCCCAGCGGTTACCAGTTGCACTGCAGTTCAGCACATGGGTTTGCACGGGCTGGAGCCGGGAATCAAACCCTCGACCTTGAGATTGCAAGGCAAGTGGTCAACCACTGAGCTATCTTGGCATCCCTCTGTTTTATTTCTTAAAAAATGGTTTTGCTGTGTGGTTCTGTATGGATTTTAGTATAATCTGAAATATAAAACCTAGTTTATTATTAAATTATGGGTTTTACATTAGAAATATCTTTTTTTTTTAATATATTTTTATTTATTTATTTTTATTTTTGACAGAGAGAGACAGAGACAGAGAGAGAGAACTGAACTGGGGGAGCTCTCAGCCCAGCACATGGTTCCGCACGGGCCGGGGCCGGGATTCGATCCCCAGTTCCGGGTGCTACAAAGTGAGCGCTTAACCCACTGAGCCATCCCGGCTTCCCCTAGAAATATTATCTTAAAGCATTTGACTTTATTGAAAAACATTTATGAAGGCTTACTAACTGCCCCTGTGGTCACAGCAAGTAAGACTTAAAAATGTACTGAACAACTGAGGGTTAAATAAGTAGCCGTGCTGGCTGTGAAATATGGTACTAAGGAAAGCTGGGAAGCAGCAGCATGCCATCAGTGGAAGGGGCAATAAGGGAAGGTTTCTCAGAGAAGCTGGCTTTTAAGCTGAGCCTTACAGAATAAAATCAATTTCACCACACTAGGCAACTGGGAAGCAGTAGAAGGGGAGTTATTCCACAAGACAGAATTGTGTGGTCCAAAGTAAGGGCCCAGCAAATTTAAGCATGCCGAGTACTTGTGTGTACCTGCAGTGTGTGCACTTGTGCAGGGGCGATACAGAGTGGGGAGGCCCAAGCCAAGGTGAAGGAGATAGGAAGGCAGGAGAGTGACATCAGATGATCTGTTTGCTAAAATGGTTTCTCCTGACCTCTAGGCCCAGCCCAAAGATGATTCCAGAATGACCTAATTTTCTCCAAATTTAAAACAAGTCGGGAATGGCTTCAAGACCCACCATAGGACATCCTCTCACGCTCCCCACATTCATTCAATGAAGCTCATTTCCTGGTTCTTTTCATGCCACGTGGGCTCCGCCCCTCTGCTGAGCTCCTCTGGAGGTCAGAGTCTTGCAGAAGTACTGAAGTTTGAAAATAATCTTTCTATCAAATGCAGTACTAATGTTGTCCTTCTGTCGCTAAATAGTCACATATTTACTATGTTTGCTGGCCACACTGCTGCTAACTGGAGTCATGCGCACCCAGATTTCTCTCTCTCTTTTTTTTTTTTTTTCTGATTTGCAGCATGTACACTTGGAAGGACATCTCTGAGTTTTGGTAACTGTCTCCTCACAGCTTGAAAGCACAACTCCTGTCCCAGTGGGGGCCACTGGGACATCTGCAGCGCCTGCTGTTAGGAGCTGCTACAGTGGTCTAAGTCCCTGAGTCACACAGACTGAAAGGAAGTCGGGAGGGGGGCACATCACGGGAGACGAACAGGGTTCCCAGGGCTGGGGCCTCCTTCTTGGCCAGTGCCCAGGAGATGAGTTCCAGCTGCTTTTCCTAGCCTTCCTCCTCTCCCTACCCCACTTTCCAGTTGGGGCCCCAATCCCTCGCTCCTCTGGCCAGCCCTCAAGCCTTACAAGATACCCAGTGAAAAAACATCCCCATGAAAAGGGAGGAGTGCAGGCACGGGGAAGCTAAGCCGCAGAGCGGCTCTGCTCCTCTCTTGGAGACCTGCTCCCTGGATCTGTCAGCTCTTGTCTGGAGAAAGACGAGGGGGTGCAGCAAACACAGTTAACTTCAGCCCATAAACTCCCTCAGCTCCCTCTGTCCCCCACCTCTCATCCCACACTCACGACTTGCCCCATGCCTGCAGAGAGCCAATCGGATTCCTTTTATTTGCTTGTGGTGTGCAAAATAGACATTTTCAAGAGCTGAGGGTAAAGATACTTTTAGGAAAGTGATGGAGTGGGGAGAGAACAAAGTGGGAAGGAAGGGATGGCTTTGAAAAGTAGAGAGCTAGTGAGTAAATTGCAGTGGTCAAGGGTAGGGGCTCCAGATTCATATCAGACGTGGCTTCCACGCCTATCTCTGCCACTTGCTCGCTGTGTGAATTAGGGTTGGCAATTTTAACTTCTCTCAGCCCCTTGTTTCCTTACCTGTAAAATGGGCTTATCTGTAGCTGCTTTCAAGCCTGAGAACAAATGGGATTGTTAATACAATTATTATCTACTCTAGTTTACCAAATGGTTGGGGAAACAATGAGTTGGGGGACATGTAGAGTCTCAGGTGCTAGCAATATATCCAGCCAATTTCCCAAAAGAAAATGTTAGTTTTAATTTCTGCAAAGAAGACCCAGATAGATCCACTAGGAGTTTGGGCCCATTGAACACTGGCTCCCCAGTACCCCCTCTCTCCAGCCCCGGGCAGCCACTATTCTACTTTCTGTGTCTTATGAATAAGTAGAATCACACAATATCTGTCCTTTTGTGTCTGGCTGATTTCCCATAGCACAACGCTTTAAAGGCTCATCTATGTTGTAGCACGTATCCGACTTTCATTTCTTTTAAAGACTGAATAATGTTCCATTGTTTCCTTTATTATAATTACATATTACTATTCATGTAAAAAGAGCATTGGAATAAGAGCCAGCAGGAGTTCTGAAAGAAAGAAAAGCAGAATAGTAGCTGTTGAGGAACTTCAGAAATATGAGGTATAAGTTTAATACTGTACATAGTTATTAAAATCACACTTGGTTTTTTCCCGAGGCTGTCCTATTTTTTATCAGTCATCTTTACAAATATATGAAGTGGGAAAGGTGAGTAGGTATATTTATCCCACTTCACAGATGAAGAAATTGAGGCCCAGGAGGTGAGAATAAGATAATGAATGTACAAGTATACACAAAACCAGATTGTTTTGGGGTTTTGTTGTCATACGAACTGACAAGCAATGGGACAATGCCAAAAACCTGAGTGTCCTGAGTCTTCAGTGTTCTCTGCACTGGATCTCAAAACAGGAAGGAAACTAGGCTAATGTGTGAAGACAGACTGACCCAAGTTTTGGTGGATGGAAGAAGACGGATGTGGTTGTCTTCTTTTTTTTCTTTTTTTTTTTAAGATTTATTTTATTGATTTTTGACAGAGAGAGACAGAGAGAAGCGGGAGGGCCCAGAGCAGTCTCCATGGTTGACATTAGTTTTTCATATAGTTTCACTCCACAGGTGGGCACAGGGCTGCGCAGGGCAGGAACTGGGCCGGGAGCCTCCCACATAGGTCCCGGCAAGAACTGAACTGGGGGCACACCTCAGTTCAGCATGTGGGTCCACATGGGCCGGGGCCGGGATTCAATCCACTGTCCTCGGGGCTTCAAAGGAAGCACTTTACCCGCTGAACCATCCCAGCTTTCCCAATGGTTGTCTTCTTGAGCTCCGGAGGGACGTGAGCATGTGGGGACAGGCTGGATAGGCTAAGGCCAATTCCGTGTTCCCAGAGGTAATATCTGAAGTTTGCAGCTATAAGGATAATAGATATAAAATAGGAGGTAAACATAAAAATGTAACCACAAAGCACATTAAATAATGCAACTATCTCCCTAATAGAAATCCTTTTGAAGGCAAATCAAGCTGAGAAACAAAGAAACCATTTCCAATAACAAAAAATTAGGGAGTGACATTTTATAATCCCAAAACACTAACGGGTCTTATTCCTTCCTTTAAAGTACTGGAAATAATGACTTGGATTTCACCTAAGAAGGCCACATAACTGGTTCTGGATCCCAGTCAGTGACTTTGCTAGTAAGAACCAAGAGAAACAAACTGAGTGTGGGTTATTTACTGAAATAAACAGAAATCAGAAATCAGACTTGCACAGAAAGATGCCAGAATTAAACAAGCTGCACATCTGGTCTTAGATTCTCTTTGGAAGGTTGCTGAGCAACACCCACATTTATTTATTTATTTATTTATTTATTTATTTATTTTAAATAAATCTCATTCTGCTCTCCTAGTGGATTCTTCTGAGTCTTCTTTGTATAAAATTAAAACCAATATTTCCTTTAGGATAACTGCCTGTATATAATGCAAGCACCTTAAACTCAACATGCCCCCCAACTCATTGTTTTCCCCAACAAACACATTCTTCCTCCAGTATTCCACATCTCGGGAGTCGCATTCCCCTCCAACCAATCACCCAAACCACAAGTCTGGGTGCGCTCCTTGAACGCCCTTTATGTTTAAGTTGCTCTACCCATAGGTCACCAAGCTCTAGCAACCTTTCTCAAACCCTACACTTCTCCCCATCTCTTCTTGCCCCCATGTGGCTCATCTGGATTGCTACGTGATGGCCACAGTGACTTAGCTCAGCTGTGCCTGGGAATTCCTACAGCACCCAGCACCAACAAGCTACTCTACCCGGCTGCACCCAAGCCCCCACGCCCTTGACCCTCCCACCCCCAGCTCCCCAGCCCAATGTTGAGGGCCAAGAGAAGGGAACACTTTCAGACCCACCAAGGAAAAGGAGCTGAGGAGAGAGACAAAGGGTCACTATCAGTGACCCAATAGCTGTGCAGGCAACATTGGCCTTTTCGTGTGCCTCTACTCGGCAGCCTCTTAGCAATTCGAGCCATTTTAAAGTGTACTTCCTTGCACAATCTTCACCACCATTCATTTCCAGAACTTTTCATCTTCCCAAACTGAACTGTGGTTTGTATCTGGGCACATGATTAGCTAAAATAAGGATGACATTTCCCAGCCTCCTTTGGAGCCTGGTGTTGCCACCATTAAGTTCTGGTCAATGCAGTATTAGTTAAAGGGTTATTTGTCAACTAGTAAAAGAAAGTAATGGGAGATTTTGCTTCCTTCTTTGTCCCTCCAGATATGTGACTGGGGTTCCAGATGCTATCTTGGCAACTAGAGGACCACCCCGTAGCAATGATGGGACAGAGAGCTGAACATACGCTCTGGAGCTGTTCATGCCTGGAGCATGTTCATCTGAAACTGTTTCGTGTGGGAGAGAAATACACATTATTAGTTTAGACTTTCTGTCACACTGTCTGTTAAGTGAGTCATCACATTTAATAGGGGGCAAGGTATGTACACCTTGGGCCTTCTCAGGCTCGGACCCAGGTCTGAGAGATCAGTGTCCTAAAACTGGAGTCCCAGCCCTTGCTCTACCACCCAGAAGGAGAGACGAGAACAGACTCCGTTTCCAAAAATGCTTCTTAGTCTTGGGTATCTTTTAACACCTTCTTTTAGACAAAGGTTGGTGGTGATGGGACTATTTTATTAGTCTGTCTGCTTAGCATGAAAACAAACATTGTTTTCCTGGTGCCATGACTATTAGAAAATAAGCCAACTCCATAAACTCAATATTCTAGCTCTGTTGACTGAAGAGTTACACGAGTAAGAGGCTACTCATAAAACTGAAAAAGTACCCTGAGGACTGAGGATTGAATCCTGGCTCCAGCTCAGGCGGACCCACATGCCAAACTGGGGTGTGCTTCCCGAATGTGGTGAGGCCCCCAATTCAGTTCAAAAATAAGAAAAACAAAACAAACAAACAAAAGAAACTGAAAAAGTGTTCATAAATTAGTACAACTCTTTTAGCTTTGATCTACAACTTATTTTCCCCCTTGGCAAATAAATGTAATTTTTTTGAGGCTCCAATTGCTATAGCCAAACTTATAACTATCTGTCTGTTCATTTATACATTATTTATTTAAAATATTGTCATTCATTCTTTCATTTACCAATACATATTAGTATTTCAAAGGAAAAAGTTTTGAAAAACACAAAACATCCTTATGTAGAACTCATTTCCCCATCATGCTGGATACCTGAAGAATAAAAAAGGTAAATACCTCAGACCCTGACAGTCCAGAAAATGTACAGGTTTGTTAAAAAGAGAAAAATAATACCTAGGAAAGAGCTAGAGCTTATTACCCAGATGGAGGAAGAGTATCCTGCTAAATGCTGTTCAAATATAGGGTATATTTTACATATATAAATATAAGGGCTCCATTAAGATAAGCAAAGTGACTTCCCAGTGGAGAAAAAATGGATGGTCAGTCGGTTGGGCAAGAGCAGGGGTGCCCAACATTTTGGCTTCCCTGGTCCACATTGGAAGAATAGTCTGGGGGCCACACATAAAATACACTCACACTAACAATAGCTGATGAGCTTAAAAAAAAAAAAAAAAAGGAAGTTTATGAATTTGTGTTGGGCCACATTCAAAGCCGTCCTGGGCGGCATGCGGCCTGCAGGCCGTGGGATGGACAAGCTTGGGCTAGAGGAACAGGCCTCCTCAAACTCACTGCCAGAGTGCCCTTCTTATTTACTGACAGTTCTCAGCCATTTTAACAGCCCTCATCCCTCAGACATCTTTCCTTTGGGAACCTATTTCCATCTTTTCCAGCTAGAAGAGGGCTGGGCAAGATGTCAGTCGTGGACCATCAAACAATTTTGGGGTGACTGCCTGAATTAAGAAACAGGTGCTGTAGTGGACACCACATTACGTCAGGGCAGAGTGGCTAGGCAGCTAAATGTAAAAGAAACACATTTTCCACCTGCACACGTACAGCTAGTACAGGCGAGAATCAGCTCTTCACCATCGAGGGGGCTGTATGTACTGGAGCCAGTGAAAATAAATAGCTAGTGGACCATGACACTGGGAGAGAATTAGAAGCAGCCCTTGCCCTAAAAACGTCTGTCCAGGCCTAGCTGGAGGTAAGCCGCCTAGCGCTTTAGACCCTAAAGCACAAAATTAGGCATGTGGGGAGAGGGTTGACTAAATAATTTATAAAATCCCCAAGGATTTAATGATCTAAAATTCACAAGACTATCATTTCTTTGAGCACTTACTGTATGATAGATGTTTCAGACTCATTGTCTCATTTAATTCTAATAACAACTGCAAGAGATACATACTCTTATTATGTTCATTTTACAGATAGAGAAATAAAGGCATGTTTGTAGAGTTCAATATCATGCCCAAGTTCACAGAGAAATGACAGAACCCGGGGCTGTCAGACTGTAAAGCCCATGTACGGTACTTAATGCCTATGTGCTAAATGCAGGTGCCACCCTCTAAATAACTTTTTCTACCTCTCTGGCTCCTAGCTAACTGGTAGGCCCTACACCACACTCATCCATTCTGCTTCTTGTTCTATAACCTTTTATTTAAATGTCTTTTCAAAATAAGAGTTCCTTGGAAGAGAGAAACTATTTTGACTACTCTCTGCTTAGAACATAGGACCTGGCACACAGTAGGTGCTCAAATGTTTATTTAATTAACTATATCAATCACTAAAAACCTAACAATCATAAGCACACTCCATACTCACCAAGTGTGCACAAAGAATTTGCACCTTTCTGCCCTGCCATACTATTATTGGAGAATGTGTCTCTGAGTATACGGTAACATTAGCTCCTTCTTCATATTTACTAGGCACTTCCTAAAAGCCAAGGACTGTGCTAGATCCATTAAAAAGATGCAAAGACAATCTTTTTAAAGATTTATTTTGTTGTTTTTGACAGAGAGAGAGAGAGATAGAGAGAGAGAGAGAGAGACAGAGAGAAGGGGGAGGGCCCAGAGCAGTCTCCACAGTTGTATGTCATCAGTTTTTGACATGGTTTTGTTCCACACAGGTGGGCCGCAGCTGCGTAGGGCGGGAACTGGGCTGGGGGCCTCCCTCATGGGAGGCACAACCACTTGAACCAGGGGCTGAACTCGGGGGTGAGAACCGAACTTTTGGTGAGAATCAAACTGGGGGCCTCCGTCATGGGAAACACACCCCAGTTCAGCATATGGGTCCACACGGGCCAGAGCTGGGATTTGATCTTCGGCCCCCGGGGCCGCAAAGCGAGTGCCTAACCTGGTGAGCCATCCCAGCTTCCCCTACAAAGACAATTAAGACATAGTAGCTGCTATCCTTCCAAACCCTACAGTTTATAAGACAAGATAAACATAAACAAATGAATTGGCTGCAAAGCTGATTTCAATAGGAGCTAAAGCAGAGACATAAATATAACATTTTATTGAATTTGACAGCATTGAATGGAAGATACATCGTTATTTTAGGTATTACTAAGAAAAAACTGTTGCTAATTAACCTATGCATACTAGTGATTGGAATATGCATTTTTATTTCAGAGATGTTAAAATGTCTTTAAAATGTGTCTCTTGAATGAAGTTCTACTAGTACATGCTACAACATGGATGAACCTTGAAAACATTATGCTAAATGAAAGAAGCCAGTCACAAAAGACCACATATAGTATGATTCCATTTATATGAAATATTCAGAATAGGCAAATCTTTAGAGACAGAAAGTAGATTCGTGGTTGCATAGAGTTGGAGAAGATGGGTGGGTGATGGCTACAGAGAACAGGATTTTGGGGGTGGTGGTGAAGGAAATATTCTAGAAATGATTGTAGGGTTGGTTGTAGTCACAACTCTGTGACTATCTTAAAAAGACATTAAACTTTACACTTTAAATGGGTGAACTGTATGGTATGTGAATTATATCTCAATATAGCCATTATCAAAAAATGTGCCCTTTAGAATTGGGAAAATACAGTAAGAGCTTAATGGGAGTCAGGGCCTGGGGTGAGATCAAGTCAGATGGGGAGGATCTACGAAAGTGTTTTGGAGAGGCCATTGACATTTAGAATATGGGTAGAAATTGTGCCATGCAAAGTGCAAGGTGTGATCACAAAATAGGGTGGCGGGGAGGCTGGGATAGCTGTGGGCCCAGCCTGTGCAAACCATGTGCTGAACTGCAGTGCAATTGGTAACTGCCAGGATGGCTCAGTGGTGAAGGTTCCCGCCTCCCATGCAGGAGGCCCCCAGTTCAGTTCCTGTCCCATGCAGCCCCACATCCACCTGTGTGCAATGAAACCATGTCACAACTAATGATGTACAACTATGTACACAACTCTGGGCCCTCTCCCTTTCTCTCTCTCACTCTCCTTCTCTCAAACAATAAAATAAATCTTAAAAAAAAAAAAGACAATGACTTAAATAGGGTGATGGTAAATGCTGCTGCCGAGTGCCATCCAACAGAAAGGCAGGGGTCTTCAATTCAGGGAGCAGCGCATGGAACCTTAGTAACAGTGTGTGACAAGTTTCAGCGTGTTCAGTGCAGTCAGTCAGTTGTGGGCTACAGTTGAGAGATGGTGTATTTTAAAGTGTGCTACTATATAAACCATAGATAATGAACAACACATTAACATAAACTTCTGTCACATAAAAACATTGTTCTTATCCACCTTATTTGCCAGACCTGGGACTGTGTGACTTCTGGCTCTTCCCCAAAGTCAAATGACCGTGAAAGGTAAACACTATGAATCGATTCAGGACATTGAGGCAGCCACGCTAAAGACACTCATAAAAGAGGTCTTCCAAAACTGCTTCAGAAAGTGGCCAGAGTGATGAGATAAGTGTGTTCAAAGCAAGGGGGAGCATTTTGTGGAACATTAATGGCATTGTGTCTTTTATTGTAATGAATTTTGTTTTATTTTAATTTAAACATTCACCATAGTTTTTTATCACACCTCATAGAAAATGGGGGTGGGGAGGTGATCCAGGCAGAGGTAACAGCTTAAGCAAAGTCCAGGAGGCCAGAGTGCTGGACAAAATACAAGTGGAAGCTGAAGGAAAGGATCCATGCTCGGAGGACAGGCTTGAAGGCCGCCTGACCCTGCACGGAGTAGGGCATCAAATGCCAGGCTACAGGTTGTGTCTTTTCTATAATCACATGTAAAGAGAAGCCTTGAAATTTTCCCAAGTGCCAACTTTTAAAACTCTGGCAACTCCAGACACAAAGAGAATGTATTAGTAAAGCTTTTCTTCCAGCACAGGGCGCTGTTATTGACTGGACAGGCAGTAAAATCCCCTTCGGAACTTAGAGCCCAATGACAAAAAGGTTAGAAAGGCAAAGGGCATTGCCACCGGAAGCCTGGTGTTTAAACAGATGCTGGGAAGAGCTGCGGCTTCTGGCCAGGAGCCAGGAAATTCCAAAGGTCATTTCAGCAGAGCCAGGAAGCTGAAAGCAAGACATCAACTCAGTGCTAGGCGTCACACAGGAGGAATCAGAAGCCCGAGTCTCCTCCAAAGAGATTAAAACTTGAGATCAAAATGAAATGGGGAGGAGGAAGTGTGCAGAGTTAATGAAAGGAAAATAGTTGTCATCCCAGGCAGAGGGGAGCCAACTAATGGAAGCAGGAGCTCCTGGATTCAGATATTGTCATTTGTGAGCCCAAGCCTGAATTTGATGCCCTGAGCTAAGAAGTGGCATGAGCCTGGGGCCAGGAAGGGCACCAGGGTACAAAGGAGGCACAGGTCAGACTTTTCAGGGCACACTCACTGTAGTCCCCCTGAGCTCTGGGGGTAGGTGGAGCCAGGGTGCAGTCTTCCTGACCCTGTTCTTGGGAAGGAAGGGGACTTCAGGCAGCTCTGCTAAGTCAGTCTGGCTCTGAAGAGGGAGGTGGAGGAGTGTGGAGAGGTGGGAAGGCTACAAGAAAGCAGGTTGGTGTGTGGGGATTTCAGGCAAGAGACATCTGGGCTAATGCACAGAGAAGAAAATGACAAGGCCCACCTGGGTCTCTCTGCCCTTAGCGTCTCTCTTCCATTTTTGGTAGAGCTTTTATAAGGTTTCAGGGAGGTGAGTACTCAGTTTGAATAATAGAACAGCACGGTCCACTCTTATTCTTCCCCTAAAGGCTGACACAGTTCCCACAATGTACAGAGGAGCATGAACTCAAACAGCAGCCGTTGAGGGCCGTGAGTGTGCTCAGAGGCACGGGCCTTTGATTTACGTAGCATAACAGTGTTCAGGCCATTCAGTGCAGAGCCCAGTGGCAGGCAGTGCGTGCTAAATGGAAGTGTTTATTTACCTGGCGTGTAAACCCGCCCACTACTACAAAGCGGTGGAGGCCACTGAATTGCAGCCTGTGCCTGTAAGCACTCACTGCCCTCGCAGATTAAGTGCTCACAGACGTCATGCAGTCTGGGTTTTTCCAAACAAAACCTGAAACCCTCTCTTCGTGATCAGTACCCATGTACCCATCAAGGGCAGTAACAGGAAGAACCGCTTGGCTGATCCTGTAGATCTGATAAAGCTCTTTCTTTCTTAAGGTCAGGAGAGGCCTGTACCCTGCCCGCTTTGTGGATCCGTGTGCAGCTCTGCTCTTCTCAGCCCAGAGGCTGTGACACCTGGGCTCTGGTTCCAGCTGAAGCCATAAAGGTAGGGCTGGGTGGGGTAGAGAAATCTTATTCTGGAAGTGCTACGGGGTTTTCAATGTAACGTGACTGACTGCAAGTGGGCATTCCTGTCAAAATACTCCTATAGTAGGCAGAGCTGAATGTGGGCTTGGAGGGTGTCCTGAAATCCCCCTTGGGTTCAGCCCCAGATGAAAAGCGTAAGGACCTATTCCATCAGAGCTTCTGCTTCTGTTAGTCTGAAATCTGTGCATAAATCTGCATTTTGAAAAGCAGATCACACTTTTAGAAATAACTAAAGTAGAAGCTATGGGACACCTTCAAAGCTCCTCAGATTTACCCCTTTATGCTCTGCAGAGGGCACAACTCCTAAATAAGCTGCCCAAACCCACCACATACCCACTTTTCAAGCTGACATTGTACGGACCTCTGCTATACCTTTCACAAGCAATCTGAAGCCATTCTGGTAGACACCAAAAGATGTACCTACTCTCCCCTTTCCCATGTGCAGTTTCCCCTTCCGGCAGTACCAGTCCCTCTGTCTCCACTATCAAAGCCCTACCTCTCCTCAGGCTTCAAGCGCTACCTCATCCATGAAGGCTTCCTTTAGCTTTCAAACCATAGAATTCCTGTAAACTTACAGAATTCCCATTTTCCCTCTATACTATTCATATGATACTTCCCTTGTTTATTTGTTTGTTCTTTGTGGTCATTTGTGTACATATCTATTCTCCTAGTTAGACCGAATTTCTGGATGTTAGAGGCCATACATTATGTCATCCTTACTACCTACTTTTTGGGCATATACAGCACAAAAGAAAATAATGCCCTTAGAACTTGTACATAAGACAAGCCAGGTTATCTCTTCATGGATATCTGTTGGTTTTGCCTACCTGAATCCATCGATTTTGTTCTCGTATCAGTATCATTATTTTATACCCTCTTAATCCATGCACAAAACCCCGATCTCAGGAGCAGTCATGTAACTAAGGCCTAGACAATCCATGCATTCTATCTCCCTGGACACCATGATTAGTGCAGTGATGGGCACATAACCCAAGCCAGGCCAGGGAGATTTAGTTGTAACAGTTTTGGGGGATGCCAGGATGGCACAGTGGGTTGAGCGCTCATCTTACAGCCTGAGGTCTGAGGATCATATTTCAGCCCCAGACCGTGTGGCCCTTGTGAACCCATGTGCTGAACTGGGGTGTACTTCCCATGCCAGAGGCCCCCAGCCTGGTTCCTGCCTTGTGTGGCCCTCGCCCACCTGTGTGGAATGAAGCTACCGGTATGTCAAAAAGTAATGATGTGCAACTATGGGGACTGCTCTGGGCCTTCCCCCTTCTCTCTGTCTCTCTCTGTCTCTCTTTCTCTGTCAAAAAATATATATAATAATTATAACAGTTTTGCTTGAACTATTGAGGAAAAGGGCAGCTCTGTTATTTTTTAACTGGGCTTGAAACTGGGTGAACATGTGCCCGGAGCTGTTAGAGGCTACCTCCTGGCAAGAGCCTACTTGAAGATGACGCAACTGTGAAGGAAAGCTGATCCAAAGGACTGGGTCGATGACCCTGTGTGAACCCTTGCACCCAGCTGTGCCGGAAACTTCGAAATACACAAAGCAACAAATTCTGCGTTGGGTTTTTCACCCCTTGTGATTAAGAAAATTGCCTAATGAATCCTCTGAAATTTCAATCCGTATAATCTACACACCCAAAGTGAATGTGACTAGCCATCTTCCTATCAAAGTGTGATGGAAGATGTTGACTATACTCTAAATGTCAATAAAGGAAAAATGGATATTTACAGGGAGTTGGGACTACAATATGGTAATTTAGTAAGTAGATTATGGATTATATACTGGCCTGAATTGTGGCCTATTGTGTGAACAGAAGAAGGATGGAGCACGGAACCCCAGAAGTTAGAAATCAGCCAACGTCCATTTAGTCTCATATAAGAAGAAAAGGTGTCTTGGCTTATGTACTCAAGTACTTCTGCAATCCATCTACCAGGCAGGTCTATACCTGTTGCATGTCAGCAAACCACAGCCTCTTGTTCCGATTTCAGTGTTCAACACAAGCAACTTTGTGATGATAACTTTACCTTAACACGGTGCCCAGGGAGAAAATGTTTATCTCATCCATGTCCAAGTTGCATAACAGTTTGAGATTTCATTGTAAACAAGTACAGTGATCCCTCGTTTTTCGCGGTTAATGGGGACCAGAACCTTCCGCGAAAGCTGAAAAACCGCGAAGTAGGATTTGCCCCTAGGAATGTTCGTGTATGCGGGTACAAGACTGTTTTAAATATGTAAACAGTATTCATACTTTACTCATTTAAGACAAAAATGACAACAGTATCCGTATTTACTTAAACGTGTCAGTGCTAATTAATAAGGTTAATTACAAAACCTTATACAGTAATAAACATGAATCAACATTGCTTTCTGAGAGAGGCGAAGAGTCTTGTGTTGGTGGCGGAGGAGAGGCTCTCACTTGACTCGTAGAAGCTTTAGGCTCACTCGGAGACTCTTCTGCTGGAGGCGCTGACGGTAGAGCCG
>PVKE010008004.1:0-48941 GCA_004027555.1 Craseonycteris thonglongyai
AAAAAAAAAAAAAAAAAAAAAAAAAAAAAAAAAAAAAGAACATGTAAAGTGTAATTAAGTAAGTTTCAAGTTATAAACTTTCATTCCAACTCCCCCCAGTAACCTGATGGTGAAAAAAACTTTCAATTCCCAAATTTCCTAAACAGTGTGATAGAGAGAATTCAGGAGTAGGGCATTAGCTTGCTTTGCATGGAAAGATATCCAATTTGAGGTTCAGAATTTCACATGAGAGTCTGTGTACAAGCCTTTTATTCTGCCAAGTAATCTTTAGTTACCTACCTTCAATCTTCTCTTGTCAACGGCAACCCTTACCTCTCTAAGTTAAGCAGGCGGTTCTAAATAATTGCTGGTGGTTAGTGTGGTAACAGACATGTATTATAGGTTTCAGCTTGAAATGCCCCTTTTAATGACGCAATTTCAAGAATATTTGAGATAAATTACCAGACCATAGACTTAACTATGGGAAGATTTGCTTTAGAAAATCTAATAAAAAGAAGGCAGAAGAATGAGCAGCAAAAGCAATCGAGAAAATGGGGCCAGAGTTAGAGGGGTAAATGGAAGGGATGCCAGGTCTGACCACCAGAAGCCGAATCAGAACCAAACCAGAGCTTTAAATTCTAAAGGGTCCCTGAAGCACTACCCTCCAGACTGAGCCAAGTTTCCTTGAGAAGAAGACTGGTAATGTGAGAGGTAGAGAAGGCAAGAATTTAGTATGTCCTACAGAAAGCTGTGTATGCAAAGGACTTCCCTTTTCTGTTTCATTGCTGTCTGAGGTGGCTAAATATTTGCAACAATCTTTCTTTTATTTCTTCATTTCTCCACATGAAACCAAAAGACACTGTAACTTGGAGAGGACACAATTACCTTATTTTTCTGTGTATAAGATGCGCCATGTATAAGATGATCCCTACTTTTCTAACCTAACATTAAGAAATCAATACATGGATTACTCCTGTGTATAAGATAACCCCCAATTTTTGGTTGAACAATTTTTTTAAGAAGTAACATCTTATACACAGAAAAATATGCTAAGTAATGTGGAATAAAATTTGGCAAAAGTAAATTTCATAACAACTCAGGTTATTCACAAATCCCAAAGACATAATAGTCCAAATAAAGTTCCAGAATTCTGTTATTATTCTCTTATCTATTATCTTATTAAAATTTTTGCAGAAAGATACAAAGACTTTAATACAGTGCTACCCCATTACATGGAAAGGAAGATATGTCAACAATTCTTATGTTTTAATATAAAAGCATGCCTTGTCTATATAAATTATATATGTTTATATATAAATAAGTTTGTACCTAATTGCAGGCAAGAGGATAGCCTAAAAGAACTTTCATTGACACTTTTTTAAGTTTCTGGCTGGGCTCCTTAGGTCCCAACGGGAACGTCCTACTCTTGCTGCTCACGGAAAGCACCAGAGAACAGATGCATTACAGTTTGTGACAGAAGAACAGCCTGTGTATTCCACCCACACCCTCCAGTCCATCTGGGAGGTGGGTGGGACAGGGAGCCCACAGAGAGGGAGGGGGCTCTCCTGGGAATCCCTCAGGATATCGTGGCTATTGATGCTCTATTTTCAGTAGATGGCACTGTGTCTATTGAGATAAGCAAAAGGAGAATATAAATGGGAAATCTACTTGTTTCTTGAGAAAGTACACTGCATGTGAGAATGCATGGTATTTTTTTTCATTTCTCTTTTTTTTACTTAGTAACATGATAACACAAATACTATTCAGTATTCATATTAGCACCCACTTTGGAGCTCAAGGAATTTTATGATTTATTATTCTGGCTCAGATGCAATGCTGTGTGGAGCCTAGGGCCATTTTATGAGGGATATTGTTGGGATGAGAATAAATCACTCTGAATGTTCACTTTATCACTCACACACATACATCAGCACCTGTACTCCATCTGTGTCCTGGCTTCCTAACCCTGTGCACTGAATCCCACTTTACCCCAGATAAGGAATTCTGATATCTCAGTTCCTGCCCAGCCACACAAATCCTCATACCCCCAGAGTCAAGGCAAACAGAAGAGTTTCTTGCACATTGATGGTCCTGTGTAGCAAGACTGTTTGTTGCCCATTCATTTACCCTTTGGGCTTTCTAATAGACACCCCATTATTTTTTTCTTTTTTATGAGTCCTTTCAGAAAAGTAGATTGTACCAAAATACAAGTCAAGTTTGTTTTAAGCTGATTGTGGTCTTTTAAGTGGGAAGAGAGACTCAAGTTTGCATCTTAGAAAATAACTCTAAACCTAGAGAGAAGGATAGAGTAGATGAAAGGAGGCTCCAAGCCACACACTGTGTTATGAACTTGTTAGAATACTCTTTTATTCCTTACAATAATCTTGAGATAGGGACTATGCTACTCCTTTTATAGATAAACAACAACAACAACACAACTGAAGCTCAGAAAGTTTAAAAAACCTACCTAAAATCATCCTTGCTATTGACTGGCCTTATGATTAGATGCTAGCCATTAGAGGAAAAGTTTGCTATGGGACTTTTGGGAAAGAAACATGCAACGAGAAAGCTCTCATTTCTGTTTCTTGACATTGCCTTCTGGATATGATCCTAGGATAGCAGCAGTCATCTTGAGACAATTACAGGAGCCAACCTATGGCAACAAGATGAAAATCTGAGGATGACAGAGCAGAATTATTAGGGAGAGATCCTTGGGTACTGTTGAGCTGCTGAGTTAACCAACCCTCAAACTTCAGACTTATGTCTCAGCCACTTCGAAATACATTTTCTGTTTTACTTATAACCCAAAATATCCTAATACAACTTAAGATCCTAGCTGCAGATGATCAGAAAAGGATTAGTACTGAGCCTAAAGCAGCTATTCAGAGGGTGAGTGCCAACGAGGCAGGATATGAGAATCCACCCAGCAGGGTCACTACAGTGGATCATGTCTAATGAAACCAGTAAGACCCTTTCTGGAGAGCCAGAATAAGAAAATTTTTACCCATATCCATAGTAAACTTCTATCAATAACCTATCTCTCTTCTTCACCTTCAATGTTTTCTGCTTATACTAGCACTTTGAAATACCATTTAAATGTTTTTATTTTAAAAACTAACAAAACACCTTTATCAAATACATACCTTCTTACATAACCATTCTAAATAGCATCTCTCTTTCACAATAAACTTATTAAAATAATTGTTTCCAGTTCCTATCCTCCAACTCATGACAATTTATACTTGCAGTACCCCAACAGGACATGGTCGCTCATAGATGTTACAACATAGTAATAAAATAGGTTATCAATTGCTGGGTGAAAGACTGCCCCAAACTTAGTCAATTTAAACAGCAGCCACCATTTATTCTGTTCTGCCTGGCATTGGCTGGAGCTGTGATCATCTAGAGGCTGATTGGATGGTAACATCCACTATAGCTCATTCACATGGCTGCCAGGTAATACTGGCTCTGGGATGGGAGTGTAGCTAGAAGTACATCCTTCTCATGGCCTCCTCCATTGTGGGCTTCCCAAGCATGATGCACAAACTTATAAAATTGAAAGAAAAAATAGGCAACTCAACAATAAGAGTTGAAAATTACAATTTCTCCTTTTCAGTCATGGATAGAACAAGTAGATGGTAAATCATGAAGGAAATAAGAGACAGTGCTATAACTCAATTAACAGAAACCTAAGAACATTCCATTCAACAACTACAGAATACATATGTTTCTCAAGTATACACGTAACATTTACCAGGATAGGACATATTAGGCCATAAAACAAGTGTCAATAAATATTAAAGGTTGAAATCCTATGAAGTATGCTCTCCAACCACAGTGCAATAAAATTAGGAATTATTAATAGAAAGAAATTTGGAAAAGTCACAAATCTGTGGAAATTAAATGCAATCATAAATAATCAAATGTTCAAAAAGAAATCACAAAATAAATTAGAAAATACTTTCAGATGAATAGAAATGAAAATATAACATACAAATCTTATACAATGTAATAAAAAAATAGTGCCTATAAGAAAATTTATAGCTGTAAATGCCTATATTAAAAAAAAAAAGATATCTCAAATCAATAACCTAACATTTTGCTTTAAGAAACTATAAAAACAAGAGCAAACTAAACCCAAAGCAAGTAGAAGAAAGAAAATAATATAGGTTACAGTGGAAATAACTAAAATAGTAAGTAGAAAAAGTCAACAAAACCAAAAGTAAAGGTTTTGTTTAAAAGATGGACAAAATTGTCAAATCTTTAGTGTAAACAAGTGGGAAGAAAAAAAAAAAAAGGAAAAACAAAGAGAGAAAACTAAAATACTAAATTCAGTAATGAAAAAAAAACCCCACATTACTATTAATCTTACAAATATTAAAAAAAGATTATACAGTATTAGACTAAATGTTTGTGACCGCCCACATCCCCAAATTCAAATGTTGAAGTTTTCACACACAATGTGATCGTATTTGGCAGTATTTGGAAGGAAATTCGGGCTAGATTAAGTAATGATGGTGGAGCGCTCATAATGAGAATAGAGGCCTTAGAAGATGAGAAGATCTCTCTCTTTCTCTCTCCCTGCACTTTTTCCACCCCACTTCCTGTTCCAAGTGCATGAGCCAAAGAATAACCACGTGAGGACAGTGAGAAGGTGGTTGTTAGCAAGCCAGGAAGAGAGCTCTCACTAGAAACCAAACTGATATTAGAGTTCCCAGCCTCCAGAACTGTGAAAAATAAACTTCTATTATTTAAGCTACCCACTCTATGGCATTTTGTTATGGTAGCCTCAGCTAAGACAGATTATAGTACCAAGAAATGGAGTACTATTGTAAGAAGTACCTAAACATGTGGAAACAGCTTTGGAACTAGGTAATGAATAAAAGTTGAAAGAGTTTTGAGGTGCATGCTAGACATATGAACATTTAGGGCAATTCTGGTGAGAGCTCAGAAGAAAAGAGAAGCCCTGAGAAGAAAGCTTCTATCTTCTTAGAGAATACCTCAATAATAGATGGCAGCAATAATTGAATCAGCCTTGTTAAGTGGGAACCCATGCTGTTGGACCCATATAGAACATCCATTTTTCCCCCAATGGCCACTATATTCATGGGCCCATTGAGCCAGCTCTGCAGTAACTGATGACAGAGCCCAGTGGAGTAATATTGTCAGCTTCACAGCTTAGATCTTTCTCCGTGGTTGATGCTTTCTGGTGGACATCAACATAAGATACAAAGATTTTCACACTTTGTTCCCATTCCCATACGTTCATCCCCCTTCTTGTTTCATTCTTTAAATCTTATTCATGGATACCTGCCTGTGAGTCTGGAGATTTGGAAGTGTGGAGATCTGGAGTCTGGAAGGGACCTCAGGCCACTTCCTTCACACACACTGGATAAACAGGTGCATCTCCCAACACTGCCCAGTAGGAGAATTTCCCCTCACTGTCTCTCAAAGCCACTTCAGAATAAGCATGCCATGCAGCTGCTGCCATATGAAAGCACCCACACACTAAGCTGTGCTACTTGTAAAGCAAGCATGGAGTTTTTGCTCTTCCGTCAGCGGGTAATAAGAAATTCCCAATATGATCATAGTGAGGTGAGCAAGAAGCACTGGTGCACAGTGGTCAAGGTCATAGGCGTCTACAGACATGGCAAGACATTTTTACTCTCCAGTCCTCATGATTGAAGCTCATGCTCATCTCACATCAAACTGCTACAGGGCTCAAGCAACCTGATGACTTGAGGGCTCCATGCAGATCCGGCTCTTGGTAGACAGTTCTGGAGGCATGGTTATTTAGTGTCTAGTGGTCAGGCATTTCATCTCTACCAATGCCCAATAGCATGCTGGAAGTTAGAGGGGTTTTGTTTGTTTTGTTTGTTTGTTTTTTAAGTATAAAATCTCTTTGTGTCAGAATCTCAGTCTGCACTGTTATTTTCCCACGGGGGTTTACACAAGCCCTGCCACCACATTGCATCTTTTCCTGCCACTGATATCTGGGGGCCTTATGGCTCAAACAAGCAGGGCTGCTTGCACTGCAGCTCAAACTTGCTGCAGAACTCTTTTTGCACCAGGACCTACTCAAAGCTGGCAACATCTCTGTCACCTAATATATGGCCTGGAAAAGTATTCTCTAGTGTGGAATATGCTCTCTCTAGAACTGAGAGCACTCTATTAGGCATAGAAGTTCCTTCTTTGTTGTCGGAGGTACAAGATACGAGGATTTGTCTTTTACTTGGGAAGGTATGCTCTGGCACACCCCTGATACAATACTACAAAATTTTACTTATATGTCAGAGCTCTGATTCTTTATAAAATTTACCTGATATGGAGCACATGTGTCTTACTAAGTGTTCCACGGTGCTAGTCACTTCTTCTTCATTAGCCCGAATTAGCACAATATTATTCATATATTGGGTCAATGTGAAGTTCTATGCAACGTCCAGATGGTCCAGATCTCTTTGGACTATATTATTATAAAAAGCAAATAATTAACATAGCTTTTGGATGAAACTATAAATATATATTATTACTCACTCTATGTAAATGCAAATTATCCCTGGTGCTATTTTTTATTAGAATATAAAATAACACATTTGCCAAGTCAACAGCCATGTAAAATGTACCTGAAACCGTGTTAATCTGCTCTAGCAAATATATTAATCATGTCTAGTACTATGGCTGCAATTAAAGGAATGGTTTAAGTTTGCAGTAAACTATTACTTTCCAAAATTCATTTGATTCTTCTGGGGGGCAAATTGGCAAATTAAATTGAGATATGAGAGAATCCAACATCCCTGCATCCTTCATATCTTTAAAGGTGACACTTATATTTGTCATCTCCCTACCCTGTGGTTGTGATAATAATTTCGGCTCTTGAATGGGATTAAGGAGCTGATGAACTATGTTCAGAGCCTTCTATTTGGACTTCCTCATTATGAGGTTCTTACCCCAAAGGCCAAAAAGCCAAAGTTGGTGTTATGTTAACTACTACATAAGCCAATCCCAATTATACATTTGGGGATTTTGAAAACAATTGCAGGGTAGGTCAATAAGTCCAATAGTTTTACTGTGAGCAGGGCCTTGGTTAAGACTCCATAAGCCTCCATTTCTAGCAGGGTGAGTAGGATGATACTTTAGGTCTCTGAATATCAATATCAACTAAGATGAGACTTTTCAACCAATGGATTCTGTACATGAAAACTAATTCCAGTGCAGTACTTGAGCAAGGGATCATAACATTTAATTTTTCTCAATCAAGTGACCATCCTGTTTTTGTTTTTGTTTTCCTTCTCTGACAATACAAGCTTGGTGCCCAACTATTTAGCCCCTGGGCATACTGTGTTCCATTAACCATATCCATCACTCCCTGCGGGTCAAACCCCCTTGGCCATCCTATGACTTGCACCCACCTTGCTGTTGGCAATTAAGTGCCACTATCTACTTTCTATTGTTTGGTAGTCCTACTATCCCCATTGCTATCACTGAGCCTAATTGTGTCATGGCCTTTCCTACTGTGAACCCTGTCTTATAAAGGAGATCCATCATTAAAAAGTTTAGTGATGCTAGTTCCCTATGACCAGTGCATTACTTATGGTCTTGGCAATGAGGCATCCAACAGTCCTTCCCATAGTAGGCGCATCTTGTGTATCTTCCAGCCTTACATACACAGGCATACCTTTCACAGATACTGCATATTTTACAAGTTGAATGTAGGACCTTCCACCAGCAAGAAGATAATGACTTACTTTATTGCTGTGTTGTCTTTATTGCAGTGGTCTGGAACTGAAACTGCAATATATCTGAGGTACTATTGTATATCCACTTCAGCATGCCCACTTCCCTGAACCTTTTAATCACTTTCCCCACTGCCTACCATAGCAATTCTGATGTTTCAATTTTGCTTAGCATGAGACTTCATCTTTTCTATGCTTCTAGCTTCCATAATAGTGGTGAGTTCACACCATCTCCTTGGATCCTTGTCAGGATCTTGTATTTTGAGAGAGAGTGTTCACAAATCAATAAACTCTGTCTATTCAATGTATTGTTCCACCCTACTTGATGAAGAAGGCTCAGAATTCAATCCTATAATGCTCCTTCCATCTCCTCTCAATACATTCTAATTAGGGCTTGTAACTCCTTTGGGCAGAGTCTGTTTTCCAGCATGTCTCCAACTGTGTTGTGTTGGAACTTAACCCTAGTTATAGGCCTAATGACTAGGAAGGGAAATGGAGACAGAAAATGAGGAAGGCATGCCTGCCGGAAAAGACTGAGTGTTGACTTTGAATGCAGATGGATGATCATTTCTGCAAGCCAGGGTGATTCGGAGAAGTCTGGAGTTTAAAATCTTAAGTATGGGGAAGCTGGGAAGGCTCAGCGAGTTAAGCGCTAGCTTTGTAGCTCTGGATCCTGAGGATTGAATCCCGGGCCTGGCCCAGGAGGACCCATATGCTAAACTGGGGTGTGCCTCAGTTCAGTTCTTGCCAGGGCCTATGAAGGAGACTCCTGGCCAGATTCCTGTCCTGCACAGCCTTGCTCCCACCTGTGGAGTGAAACTATATGGAAAACTAATGCTGTCAACTATGGAGACTGCTCTGGGCCCTCCCCCTTCTCTCTGTCTCTCTTTGTCTGTCTCTCTTTCTGTCAAAAAACAAAACAAAACAATAAAAATAAATCTTTAAAATCTTAAATACTATCTATCCCAAGATCCCCAGCTCAACTGTCAGTGTTCTATTTTTTCTAACCATGGTCCTGATATTGGCATAAGAGTTGCTTTGATTCGGCATTTAACCCTTTCCCATTATTCTTATCAATTTGAAACACAAAACAAAAACCTCTCTGTCTATACATGTATAAGTGCATACACAGGCATTTACATGCCAATGGAGTGTGCAAGCATTTTAAAAAATCTGTAGAAGAAAACATCAAAATTTTAACAGTAATTAAACATATGGAAGAAAGTAAATGGAAAGATGTGGAGGGAGGTATTTGAACTATTTACTACACATTCATTCATGTTGGCTGCGTTTTTTCTAACAAACTTTTGTACAATCTTTTAAACTCTTAGAAAAATTAAAATGATATTTGCCTTAGAGGGAGAGAGTAAAAGAAAAAAAAGAAGATTTTAACGTTGTTCTTGATTTTACTCCAAGAGGTTTGACCTCATTTGACCACATTCCAAATTGGGGATAGAATGGGTGAAAGCCATTGTATAATGAATCAGTTTCTTGCTCCTGGAGAAGGTAGAAATGAGGGGTAAGGGCTTATTATCTGTCTTTCATTCCTTCTTCAGAAGGGGCCTAAGGGCTTTGAGATTGCCCTTCATATCCAGGGACAATGGAAACTGCATCCAAGCAAATCAACCTGAACCCATGTCAAAGAAGGGTGATTCAAATGGAGGGGTCTGTGAGTGATTCCACAAGAGGAGCTGAATCTGTGCATTAACAACTCCTCAACTTTTTGGCAAATCAGCAGGATGGAAAAGTCCCAGATAATCTATGTAAATAAAATAAAGTTCCTGTCTCTTACAGTTTTTAAAAAAGATTTATTTTTATTGTTTTTGACAGACAGAGACAGAGAGAGACAATGGGGAGGGGACAGGCCCAGAGGAGACTCCATAAATGTATGCTATTAGTTTTCAATATATTTTCACTCCACAGGTGGACACGGGGCTGCACAGGGCAGGAACCAAGCCAGAGGTCTCCCACATGGAAAGCTCACCCCAGGAAGAACTGAACTGGGGGCACACTCCAGTTCATCATATGGGTCCACACAGGCCTGAGCAGGACACAATCCTCAGACCCCAGTGTTGCAATACAAACGCTCAACGCACTGAGCCATCCCAGCATTCCCTCTTACAGTTTTTATTAGACAGACTTTCAATGCATTTGACAAATGTATTTAGTATGCTGTATTAGCTTTCTGCAGCTGCTGTAACAAATTATTACAAAGTTGGTGGACTCAAACACCAGAATGTATTTTCTCATATTTCTTCAGGCCAGAAATCCAAAATCAGTTTCATTAGACAGAAATCAAGGCATCAACAGGTCCACACTCCCTTTAGAGGTTCTAGCGGAGAATCCTTTTCTTGACTCTTCCAATTTCTTGTGGCCTTGTCACTCTTTTTCTGCCTCTATCTTCATACTGCCTTGTTCTCTGTGCGGGTAGATCTCCCTCTGCTTCTCTTTCTTTCCTTTTGTTAATATTTATTTTTTATTGTTTGAGAGAAAGTGAAAGTGGGGAGAAGACCAGAGCAGTCTCCATAGCTGTACATCATTAGTTGTGACATGGTTTCATTCCACACAGGTGGATGTGGGGCCATGTGGAGCAGGAACCAAACTGGGGGCCTCCCACATGGAAGGCGAGAAACTTCACCACCGAACCATCCTGGCAGTTACCAGTTGTGCCACAGTGCAGCACATGGGCTTCCATGGGCCAGGGCCAGGATTCTATCCCTGGACCTCATGATTGCAAGGCAAGGGCTCAACCTGCTGAGCTATTTTGGCATCCCTCTGCTTCTCTTTTATACAGACACTAGTGGTGGCAGTTAGGGTTGACTCAGAAAATTCAGGATAATCTCTCCATCTCAAGGTCCTTAACTAAATTGCAGATGCAAAGATTGTTTTCCCTTATAAGTTAACGTTTATAGGTTCCAGGGATTAGAACCTGACATCCTTGAGGTCATCGTTCATCCTACTACAGATAGACTGATTTAAAACGTGTGATATATGTGAAATCAAGTTGGGGGCTCTGGTTTTCAAAGAGCATTCTGTTTCTTGAACTCCAAATTGAGAAACAATGGAGGTTTCATGGACCTGCCAATCAAAAAAGATATTCCACATAAATTAAGACAGCATGGATAGGGAAATTAATTGGTAATTTCAGATTTGGGCTCTAGACACCCTGCCCTTCCCTGACCTACTGAATCAGAAGATCTCCATCTGACTTTTACCTTTACAAAAAGCGTAAGAATAGATACTGGATTATAGACTCCAGGTCAGTCGAGAGACTTCTCATGTGGGCAACTCCACATACCTAACTTCTGGATAATAAACAAGGATTTATTTATTTAACCATGTAGGATCTACCAAGTAGAAAGTCAAATTGGAGTAATAACACTAGCTAACTTTTATTAAGCATTTATTATATCCCCAAAGCAAATGACCTAACAGGTATCATCTTATTTAGTTCTCAAAGCCAACTTTTGAAGTTGATTAATTCGTTAAGGCTCATTGGCTATATCCTGCATTTAAAAAAAAAAAAAAAGAGTTTCTGAAAGGCCTCTGGACTGGGTCATGAATGTGCAGAGCTGCACAAACAGAATTAGGAAAGACAGGAAGGACAACATCTCTGCGACTCTCCATCACAGCTCTTGGTACTTTTCTCAGTCTATGGCACTGTCATGAGTTGACCATCTAAACCAGGGGTGTACAATCCTTTGGCTTCCTGTGGCCACATTGGAAGAAGAATTGTCTTAGGGCACATATAAACTACACTAACACTAATGATAGCTATTGAGCTAAAAAAAATCACTCACATACACAAAATCTCATTATGTTTTAAGTTTATGAATTGTGTTGGGTAGCAGTCAAAGCTTTCTTGGGCCACATGTGGCTAGCAGCTGCGGGTTGGACAAGCTTAATCTAAACTGCCTTCCACTTCTGTGGGTTTTCACTCACAGTTTGAATTCTAAGCAGAGTTCATCTGAGTCTGCTGGGACAAGGGCACTATCACTGGTCCTGCTTGGGACAAATGACCACCTTGGGCCAGAGGAGCAGGTTCAGTTATGAAAAAAAAAAAGTGAAGAGGAGGAATGGAGCAGACCAATGGGATAATAGCTTCAAAAATATTGTTACTCTCTTTTTAGAGATGAAAAAATATTGAGCCTCAGAAAATTTATAACTCAATAGCATGTTGAAAAGACATCATTTGAATCTCATTCTGTCCAACCCAGAGCCAGGACTCTTCACCAATATTCTCATCCCAATATCGGCTATAGTCTAGGAATCAAAAGAAAAAAAGACTCTGAAGCAGTTTCCTCCTGAGGTTACTGGAAGAGCTAGAGTATTACAGTATTTTAGCCCATTTTGAGATCCTGAAAAGTAATTGAACAGTGAGAACTCTTTCCATCATTCATTTGTTAATTTGTGAGCAGGTATTGATCATTAAGCATTGATCAGTGTTGAACAAGATGGACATGTTTCATAGCTTAAATCTGGTTGCAGGAAGCAAAACCTTAACTCAGACAAGTTTAAACCAAACTGTATTTATTGATTCCAGGGAATGATGGGCTCTCTATGGGAGAAACAGGCTTCAGCAAAGCCATTCAAATTTGCCCCCCACCCCCCAACCCCACTTTCATCTTCTGGCTCTGTTTTTCTTTGTGTTACCTTTACCTCCAGGTAGACTCCCTCCATGTGAGGGCAAAAATGACCACCAGTATCACCATCAGCCAGCAACAGCAAGGAAGAACTCGTTTTCTTTCGGCATTTGTGGCAATCCTGACAAAGGGCTCTGACAAATGGGTCACGTGCTGAAGAAGCGCTACCCATTCCTGAGTCCAGGGAAATGGGTTCTGCCCTGCTCTTCTACCTCCTGTGTCCATTCCTCTGGTGGGAAACGTGGCATCCCATGATTGGCAGACCCACCAGATCACACAGAGTATACAAAACCACTTCCTAAAAAAGGAAAGAGAAGTGCTGCTTCAGAAAAGGGGGGCAAGGATATCAGGCAGAAAAGGGGGTTTTCTGCTCCCATCACCGAAAGTGTCTATGTTCGCCAAGGTTTTCTGTCTGTGCCAGTCATAATCATGGGTACTAGGAGTGCAAGCCGATCTTCCTTCTAGAAGAGAAAGTAAAAAGGCATATGAAACACTTTCTATAGTTCAGGTAGTTAGAAAGGCTGAAGGGGGGAAGCCAGGATGGCTCAGTGGGTTAAGCGCTCACCTTGCAGGATCGAATCCCGGCCCCAGCCCCTGGGGAGTGCCCCCAGTTCAGTTCTCACCGGGGTGAGACCCTGGCCCAGTTCCTGCCCTGTGCAGCCCCGCCCACCTGTGGAATGAAACTATGTGGAAAAACCAATGATGTGCAACTATGGAGACTGTTCGGGGTCCTCCCCCTTCTCTCTGTCTCTGTCTCTCTCTGTCTCTCTGTCAAAAACAATAAAAATAAATCTTTAAGAAAGGCTGAAGAGCTAATCTATACAGTGCATTTAAAGTGGGATCTCCCAACCAGGGGCAACGTTGTCACCTGAGAGCTTGTTTGAAATGCAAATCCTTGGGCCCCACCTCACCTAGTAACTCATAATGCTTTTGTGTGATTCTTATACATACTAAAGTGTGCTCTATGCTGGTCTGTAAAAGAAAAGAAATTCCAGGAAAGGCAGAGGAAAAACAAGAGTCTGAGGTGATAGAAGTAAACCAAAGGTAGGATGAAGAGTAGGTCATAAAAGAATGAAATAAAAGGGAGAAAGAGAGAGAAAGAGAACTCAAAACTTAAGCAGTAGCTGAAGCAGCATTTGGATGCATGAGGCATGGTCTCTGGCATCAGACACAGCTTTTAAGACTGCAAGGCAACTTTACCTTCATAGATCAGAGCGGGTTTTGTGAAGAAGAGATGACTTTTGAGGCAGGAAAGACTTTTTAAGGCTGGAAAGAGCATGGGGTTAGGAGGCAGAAAGGCTTGGGTTTGAATTCTCATTTTGCCACTTAGCTTTATGAAATTAGGCAGATGACACATCCTCTCCGACATCAGTCTTCTGACCTACCTGCTCTCTGTCTACCACAGAGGACACAGGGCAATCTGCAAGTCAGAAAGAGAGCTCTTTCCAGAAGCTGTCCCAGCTGGAACCTTGATCTTGGACTTTCCAGCCTCTAGACTGTGAGAAAATAAATGTCTGTGGTTAAGCCACCTAACTTACAGTGTTTTGTTATCACTGCCTGAGCAAACTAAGATACTCCCCTCACTGGAATCATTAAAACAAGCTGAACAGTCACTGCTCAAAGATACAGAGTAGCTTTCTGAAGGAGGACAGCAGAGTGAGAACCTCTATAAGTCTATCCCAGCGCGTCTTAACCTTGGCTACACATTTGAAACACCTGGGGGAAACTAAAAAAATACTAATGCTAAGCTCTCCTTCCCAAGACCAAATAAGTTAAGATATCTAGGTGTGTGCATTTAAAAATAGTAGTCCATGTGACTCTAATGTGCAGCCAAGGCAAGGTTGAGAATCACTCCCCTAAGAGATCTGAGACCCTTTTTAGCTCAGAATTATTATTAATCTGTCAAGATTTATATCAGGTGACATAAGAAATGAGTATATGTCATGACCCCTGTTTTGCAAGTATGGAAGAGAGAAGAGAGAGAATTGTGAAGTTACTCTCTCCAAGTCACTCTGCAAGCTAAATGGAGCGATAATATATCTTTCTGCCTGTGACCTTTGGAACTCTCTAATAAAATGCCAAGTACTCTTAGATGTGTAGTAGAAATCTGTTGTTTGTACTGGACCAGCATCCGTTCCTTTTTATTGGAAGCAGCTTGTCTTTTGGCGGACTGCTCCTTCCCAATTCTAGGTGGTCTTAATAAGACAGTTAATTACAGAGTCCCTTCCTATATGACCCAAATGAAGCCAATCAGACTTTCTTCAGATAGAATGACAGAGGGACTCTACCTGGACAGAGCTGGATTATTCCCATGGCCTGACCTAAAGAAAAAGGATATATCTCTTAGTAAGATCCTATAGCTTCCTGCTTCCCCTTTCTTCCCAGGACCTGGTTCTCAGCATTTCCTTTAATTATATGAGCTAGAAGGTGCTTCCAATAAATTCCTTTTTCCACCTACATGAGTCAGAGCTTTCAGTTGCTTGCTGAGCTGGTTCAAAAATTGTTACCTGAAAGTGAATACTGTAAGCAATAGTCCCTCAGCTGTGAAAATAGCCGAAGTAGGTAAGTGCGAGGACAGTGAAATTCCCCAATTCAGTTGCAAAAGTGGAAGCCAATTTTTTTTTTCTTGAAATTCCAAACTTCCCTGTTTTGTTCAATCTTGTCTTAATTAAACAAGCTACATATTGCAAAATGCAAGGGCATGTACCAGTAAGATGTTCCTCTCTTTGTGGTTATTTGGGGGAGTAGGTGGGTGGGGCTGCCATTGGGTGTGCCTTGCCACACTTTTTAAAAACCCCATTGGGATTGCTTTGATACACATCACTACCTAGCCCAGTCCAAGCATTTTGCTTTTATAGCCCTCAAACCAATAAATGAGAATTGGAAATTTAGGGGCAGAGAGACGTACCCAACCAAACTCCCCATCTTTCTAAGATTGTCATATGGAAAGCAAAAATGTAGAACACAGCAGGTAATCATAATAATAATGGTGATGAGCACCATTTGTTAAGTCCTTACTATGTGCCAGATACAGGGCTATTATGTCATTTATCCTAGAAGGGTGATTGTAGTGTGTTTTGTTTTATTTTGTTTCTAAGGTTGAGCCGTAGATGCACAAAACTGAATTGATTCCATCAGTCATTCTTTTCCATTACTGGCAATGATATAATCGTCTGTCTAGACATGACCCCTAGTTTTTCTTATCTTCTTTATCCCCCATCCCCAAGTGTATCTAGTATATGTCCTTCCGATCTATTTTCCATAGACTTACAGAGCCACAAAAATATGCAGTGTAGTGTCTGCTTTTAAAATAGGTATAAATGGATCATACTGCATGTCCTACTCTGCAATTTGCTTTTTTAATTCAGCATTAAGTTTCTGAGAGTCATCCAGGTTGATATCAAGAGAGAGCTAGTTCATCTGTTTGAACTGCTCCATTATATACTATCATATTGATATACTATAGCTTACCTATATTTTTCCCTAATGGATATCTTGACTATTGCTAATTCCTTCCTATTGCAAAAAGTGCTTTTATGGATAATCTTGTACATATCTTTCAAAGCATTGGGTAAGTGTTTCTCTAAGATTTACCGTTATCTACAAGTGGAATTGCTGGGCCCTAGGTTTCATGCATTTTCAGTTTTAGTAAATTCTGTCCAATTACAAAGTAGCTATACTAATTTACACGCTCACCAACAGTGCATGAGAGGTCTTGGAAAAGATACTATTATTATCTTCATTTTGCAGATGAGGAAACACACAAAATGTCCAAAATTAAACACTGTAACTATCTGAACCATGTCTGTCTAACCCCAGATCTATACTATGCGATGTCACTGTACAAAATACACTAATTAACACTTGGATACATTCAGCTGCAAGTGACAGAATCCCCTAATAGTGGCTTATGCAATTATGGGCATTTATCATGTCACTTAATAAAAACCCTAGGATCTGATTGCAGAGTAGCTCAATGGCTCAGCTGTGTGTCAGCAACATGGACACTTACCGTTTTTAATTTCACCATCCTTAGATGTTGAGTTTGTAGATGAAAAGGGGCAACAGATTAAACCTGACAAGCTCAGCGGAGGCCAGTGTGGTGGGCCTTCCAAACTCAGAAGTCAAAAGTAACTACATTGGATGGTCTGAACATACAGATTCCTAACTAACTGCAGTTGAGTCGTGGTGGGTAGTCATGTCTCAGGCCTGTAACTTCCTTGATAAAGGTTGATCTTAACCTTAAGATAACATGCCTTTGAAATGTCAGAATAATCTCCTTTTCCAAACGCTCAAGGCACAACCCACAACACCAGAGCAGGAGACCACAGAACTCCTCATTTTTATCTTGTTACCCACATACCATCTCTATGTGCTATAAATGTTAATTATTAACTGTCCTATACCCACCAATGTAAAAGTAGTGTGTGTCTGTTTTACTTATTGTCCAATCCCAGAGATTCCCTCTCTTTGCTTTCTCCCACCCTCTTACCCTCCCACCAATGGATTTCATGTAACCCTCTGTATGTCTCTTCCTTTAATTTTAATGTATAAAATAAACTGCAAAACTGCCATTCTCTGGAACATTTTCTCAATCCATTGAGATTTTGCTTCCTGGCAATTGTCATCCTTTTGGCTCAAATAAACTCATACAAATTCTTTACCAGTTTGGATGTTTCTTACATCGAGAAGTTTTCACCTTCATTTCATCTTCCCTCAGCCCTAGGATGGCTGACATTGCTCTGACACCATGTTTGAATTCAGGGCAGAAAAAAAAAAAAAGCAAAACAATGGCAGCATGAAGCTCTTTTCTTGTTCTTGTCCTTACTATAGAAAATAAAAATGTCTTTCTTGAATTCTCACTTGCCCCAATCTATGCCCTTTTTGTCTCATTGGTCCGAGCTCACTATTGGCCCAATCTTCAGGCAGAGTGGGATGAGATTGTCATAACTGGTTTAGATCAACCATGACTCAGACACTGGGGCTATAGGCAGGGTTTACCTTCCTGCCTCTCAAGCCATCTCTATGTCTAAAACCTGTTCTGTCAGCAGGAGAAAAAGGCAATGAATATTGGATTGCAACTTGGTTTTTCTTCTATTGCTCTGATATTTTCTTCTCAGATTTTTTTCTTCTCCCCACACAGTTTTTATGTACTTGGGCCTCTTCTCGTCCCAAGATACTTAAAAGAACAACAGATGGCCAATAGGTTAAATTTAAATTAGTGACTCCTACTGTATACTGTCTACCTAGGCTAATAGCATCCATTTTTATAGCTTCAATAACCATTTACATTATTGATCAAGCCTAAATTTTTACTTACAGTTCCCTCCTCATTCTTGAACTTCAGGTCTATAGGTACCACAGCCAACTTAGAGATTCCTGAGACACATCAAACTCAACATGTCCAAAATTGAGCTTTTTACTTTCCATCCAAATGTGCTCTTTCTTTTCTGTTTCATCTTGTCTCTGTGAAGATTTTCCACACAATAGCTCTTAAATTTGTCTTTTATTCATCTCCATTGCAAACACCTTGATTTAAAACTCTGTCACTGGGAATGCTGGGGTAGCTCAATGGTTGAAGCTTGTCTCACCATTGTGAGATCTGGGGCTTGATTCCTGGCCCCAGCCCATGCAAACCCATATGCTGAACTGCAGTGCAACTGGTAACTGCCAGA
Source organism: Craseonycteris thonglongyai (assembly GCA_004027555.1). Taxonomy (NCBI): domain Eukaryota; kingdom Metazoa; phylum Chordata; class Mammalia; order Chiroptera; family Craseonycteridae; genus Craseonycteris; species Craseonycteris thonglongyai. The sequence continues at coordinate 18,031 of PVKE010008004.1, forward strand.
TGGCTTTGTAGTGAAGGTTCTCACCTCCCATGCGTGAGGCCCTGGTTGAGTTCCCATCCGCCTGCGCAGCCTCACATCCACCTGTGTGGAATGAAACATTGTCACAACGAATGATGTATAAGTATGGAGACTGCTCTGGGCCTTACTCCCTTCTCTCTCTCTCTTCTTTCAAACAGTAAAATAAATCTTAAAACAAACAAACAAAAAAACTGTCACTAAAATGTTTGTGGTGTGGACCAGCAGTGTGGGCACCTGGGTTGTAAAGGTACAGATCTTGGACCCTACCCCAGACCTCCTTAATTAGGATCTGCATTGTAACAACATTCCTAGGTGATTTATTAAAATTCAAGACAATCTAATCTTGACTTTTAACATAGTGTATTAACTGGTCTTTCTGCATCAGTCTCTTGCCCCCTAAAACTCTTTCTCTACACAGCAAACCACCCAAGTCACTTCCCTCATTAAATTCCCATAAGTAAGCAGCTCCCCACTGTGTTGGAGAAGGCCAAAGCCTACAGAACACAAAGCTGTGGAGACAATCCCCTCCTACCAAGTCCAGCCAACCCATTTTGCCTTCCAGGCTCGGCTCCAGCAATATCAGTCTTCTGTCAATTCTTGGGCCAGGCCATATTTTTCCCAACTCGGGGTTATTTTTTGCCCACTGCCCCCTATACATGGCATGATTTCAACTGCCCTGGCACATAGCTAACTCCCACTCCTTCACTTCCTCAAAGAAGGCCCTCCCCCCACCCCACCCCCTCGCGTACAGACCATGCACTCAGCCACTCTCCCATTAGCATCTTCTCTTTGAACACTGAGCTCTTTCAGAGTCGCATTTAAATAATGAAGTGGGTTTCATTGTTTAATGTCAGTCTGCCCCATTAAACTGTAGCTCTAAAACAACTGTAGCAGCTCTTGCATTGTTACATCCTTCCAGCATCTAGCACAGTGTTATGCACTCAGAGTGGCTGTTGAGTTGCAGAATATAAATGAATAATCACCTACTGAGAGTTGTCCTGGTTCAGGGTGGCCCTGCTTTCTTAGTTCAGCTGGAATAAAAAATCTGAAGAAGACGGAGGAGAGCCAAGGAGGTGTAATTTGACCACCAGTGAGCTAATTGCAGTTGAAAATGTCCAATTCTGACAGAGGTGCCCCGTGCACGTGCTGAAAGGCAAACAGAAGCAGCCCGCCTGAGAGTGATGGTAAACATTTCATTCCTTGGGCCAGGGCCCTCCTCCTCAATACACTCCCAAACTGACCTTTAGAAGGACTTTAGTATAGTGGGAGGTCTCTTTGAACCTCGAATGAATAAGAGTGTGAAGTGGTGTTTGCCTTTTTTTCTTTGTTCTCTGGCTGAGAAAAGTCTGGAGGCGGTTGAGTGAGGCTTAGTAATACAATTGCCTTCTCTTTCAAATGCTAAAGAGGGGTTTTGCTCTTGGGTTAGTATAATCTGAGAGTTGTAGAAGTCTGTAAGGGGTCCACTCCCCTTTCTTTTGAATCTCATTTCCTGCTGGCTAGGGGCAACTTTACAGTAAATAGAAAAACCAAAGTTGGAAAATGTTGTCAACTTTGCCCCTCATCTCTGTTTGGTAAGCCAGTGGTAAGAGAGTTAAATTCCAAATGTAGAGGGAGAGCCTCCAGGAAAAATGCAGGCTGTAGGAAGTCCCCAGTATTGGAACTGGCCAGGGATCCTGGAGTGTGTGGTATTCGCTTCACCTGGAGGAAGCTGTATTCAGAGGTTGACTTGATCAAGATGTCTGTTGTTCAGTCTTTTGACTTCCACACAGGCATGGATCCAGGTTTGGGAAAAGCATGACATTTATATAATTTGAAGGGCTTTCGATATGAAACAGAGCACAGAACTATGCGTGAAGCCAGATTCAGGGCTTTTAAAAAAACTGAGGGTTTTCTTCAGCTTTATAATACAACCCACCTTTTCCCCAAGTCTAGTGTACTGGAAAAACTGAGGCTTTCACGGCCTTGGACAAGGTACTCCCTGCCTAGAACCTTACTTGCATAATCTGAAAATGCGACCCTTTATCCCTCCCCCTCAGAAGTGGTGTAAGGTGAAGAAAGATGCATGAGATGAGAGAAAGTACCTAGTACAGTTGGCCCTTGCTATTTGCAGGTTCCACATCTCTGGATTCAACCAAGTGCAGGTAGATGTTATATGAAAAAAATGTTAAACATTGTTGCTGATGTGTACTGTGTACATTGGCCTATGATGGTTGGGTCTGTATTGAACATCTACAGACTTTTTTTCCATGTTGGTATTCACTAAACAATACAGTATAGCAACTATTTATATTGAATTTGCATTGTAACCTAGAGATGACTTAAAGTATATGGGAGAATAAGCATACCGGTAGATTATGTGCAAATACTATGCCATTTTACACGAGAGACGAGAACATCTACTGTATTTTGGTATTATTACCGGGGATGGCGATTTTCCTCAGTTGTCTTCTCGAAGGAAATAATTCAGTCAAGAGACAGAACTTGTGCAAGCATAGGACAGTAAGAAATTTACTAGCAAAGCTAGTATAGTCCGCGACATGACGTGGGCTGACCCAAGAGAGGGGAGCAACCTCTCCTTACATTACAGGAGGGCTTATATTTCTCTGGGTAGAATTGTCTCCCCCTCTCCCTCTCCAGCATCTTTCTTTCTTTGTTAGTGTAGCTCACCCTCCCTTTTTGTTCCCAAGGTTGTTTCCCATAATTTATTTGAGAAGCTCGTTAAAAGGAGGCAAAACTAAAATTGTGTGGTCCTGAGAAGCAGGATGTATATTTTGATAAGTGGGATGTTTCCATCTCTCTCCAGTATTTCTTTTCTGACAACATATCTTTCTGATAATTCAGAGCAGCTGCACAGGGGCCTCCTAACCGAAGCTATTTCCCTCCTTCTCCTGCTCAGTCCTCTCTCTCTACCTACTGTATCAGCATCTGCAAGAGCAGCGGAAGGGGTGGTCATGGAACCAATCCCTGGTAGATATTGAAAGACAACAGTATTTGATGGCAGGTGCTCAATATAACTACCTCCTCTCTGAGACCTCCGCTTGAGTATTGTTTGATAATGATGTGATTTCAAATCCACTTGTTTATTATTTAAATGAAGTTATTTTAGTCCATTTGTTTTATGACAAAGACCATAACAGTTGTTTTTAATATTAAGTTGCTTTGATGTAGGAATGAGGCAAATTGTGTCAGGATGTCACCACATGTTGTCATTGATAAGAAATCAGCAGCTCAGCTGCTTTAGGGCCCTGCTGGGGCCTTATTGACAAGAACACTTGGAGAAGCAACTATGGCAAAGAGACATTTAGATTATAAATACTGAGAGTTTGTGATGACTATTCCAGAGTTTCAATCTTAGCAAGGCATACTTTGCTGACCTAGCTCTCTGTAAACCCTTGGGGCATTAGCTCCTGTCTAGGAGACTCCTTGTAGACAATGACAATAAGCTGAGCAGTGGCCCTTTGAAGAAGTCAGCCTGCCTGCCAACACCAGTGTCTACACCCACTAACAATGTGCTATAGCCACAAGGACTTTCAGTTTTGTATTGGCACCGGAAAGCATATCCTGTTAGGTTAAGCTGGCTCCCCCAAGATTCCAAACTTGTATGTAAGAGACATCTCTAAATTTGGACGTTATTCCTTTACCTTCTCTTGCTTGGAACAATAGTGTAATTAATCTATTATTGCTATGGAGTATATTATTCTTTTTATTTGGTTTACTAAGAGATACTATCCTTTATGTTATATGTATAAAATTATTATAATTCTCAGAGTGAATCTGAGAATTAAATAAATTGCTGGCAAAAACAAAGTCAGTTTCTGAGTATACTTTTGCCACATCCTACCCAAACAACAACAAAAAAACCCCATTCTTTTCTAGGAAGTTATAGATCCATTCTGGGCTACTTTCTCTTCCTCTTCAGGATCTTTTTTAGATTTATTGAAGTTTTTACAGGTGTTACTTTCATCCATTTTGGATATATAGTATTACTGGGGAACTTAATGGAAGTTCCCAAAATGGGTAAAGTCAACACATTTTTTTGGAACATCACAAGTATTTCTAATAAATAAATCTGCTTTACTTTTTAAAGAGCCAATACATTGTTGTTGGATTTTATTTTCTCCTCTATTGTAAGGTGACCAGATTTTAACATTGGTAAAGTGGGACACCATTGATGGGGAAGGGGGGGCGGGGGGGGTCCTTGATTAAAAATTTGGTCTATCTCCCGCCATTCCCTAGCTTGTCGTGCATTCGTTCCAAAAATTGGAACTTTTTTAAAACGCCGCGGGTTACGGGACAAATTGTTAAAAATCGGGACTGTCCCGCCAACAGCGGGATGTCTGGTCACCTTACTCTATTGGTTTGATTAATAAATGTTTTGTTAAATTTTTTGTTGCCACCATGCGAAAGGCAATCCAAAGGTCAGTCTGGTGTGGTGTGGTGTGTATACAGACTGAGAACCATCTTATTTACCAACCATAATGTTTGCCATCCATCACCAGCTCCACGTTTATAATCCTGAAGGCATATGCGTTTATAATAAATAAAAATCAGCTACGGAAACTGTTAAGGAATGGAAAAAGAAGAAGAAAAAAAAAAGATGATGAGAAATCAGAGATAGTAAGTGGGTCAATAGTATTGGGGTTAGTTGGGAAGCCTCTGGCTTTGTACTGCCTTGTTTAACTCTCAGCTTTGCCATTACCAGTTTTTAACTTATAGCTATTTTCATTTGACCTTTCTAAATCTAACTTTGCTCATCTATAAAACTGGGGTATTTATAGGCTTTTCCTAAGAGGTTCAGTGTGAGGATTAAATAAGAAAATCCTCTCAATGTGCTATGAACAGTAACTGTAACTGGGTGAACCCTCAATAAATGTTAGTTATTATGAAGAGCAACTCCTGTGTAGCCTGTAGTGAGCTTTATGTATTTCACCTGATGTTCACAACACTAGGAGGTTAAATGACCTGCTCAAGATGGGGAAATGTGAGTTTAGACAAGAATCTTATTTTAATGAGTCTCCATTTACTGCTCTTTACCAAATCAAAGACCCACGAATTTGTAAGATGAATGCCAAATATTAAAATATGAGAAAAATAAGCTTCTCAGAGATGAAATATAGTAGAGTTCTTTCTACTACACTATATCTTACATCCCCCCCCCTAATTTCCCTTCATTAAAGCTGTCACAAGATAAACTGAGGATATTGAAAATTTTAAGACTTTCATTTGAGCAAAAATCACTTTGAAACCTGGCAGCATCCCATCTAGCAGATAGACAGGAGCTCCAAGGAGCTTTACAAAATAAATGACTTTTATAGACCAAGGAGCTGGCCTTTATATTAGCCCCCCACACACACACAAAAAAAAAAGGTTTATTGCAAGATTACTCTCCATGAGGGGATGGCTGGGGCCTATCAAGCAGGTTACCTAACTAGTGCTGATGAGGTGATTCCTGATTGATGTGTTTAAGACTCCATTTCTGGGTGAGCCTAAACTTTTAATTAAGTTAAGTATTAGTTTAATGGTGTAGGATTTAGCATAAGTGACTCCATTTTGGTCCTCTTGTCTTATTGTGGCTGTTGTTGTTTTTATTTTATTTTATTTTATTTTATTTCAGTTGTTTTTGACAGAGAGAGAGAGAGAGAGACAGAGACAGAGACAGAGACAGAGAGAAGGGGAGGGCCCAGAACAGTCTCCATAGTTGCACATCATTGGTTTTTCACATAGTTTCATTCCACAGGTGGGCGTGGGGCTGCACAGGGCAGGAACTGGGCTGAGGTCTCGTCCCAGTGAGAACAGAACTGGGGGCACTCCCCAGTTCAGCATATGGGTCCACCCGGGCTGGGGCCTGGGCCAGGACTCAATCCCCAGTCCCTGGGGCTGCAAAGTGAGTGCTTAACCCACTGAGCCATCCCAGCTTCTCCTTGTTTTTTTTTAACCAACATGTTGTCCAATAGAGATGTGTTCATTGCCAACATTGTTCATTAGCTGGATTACATATATTATAAAGACATCAGTGTGGGGTCCTGTAGAGATTTTTTTGTACTTTGCATGGTTGTCACTTGTGATCCAGATACTCAGCAGATCATGATGGGAAGGCCACCCTTTTCTAATCTGAAAAAACTACTAGGCAACTTGTATGCATGGTGATATTCAAAATTGTATTCTAATTTAAGTTTTGGGCTATAGGACACTTTAGATGAGGCTGGGGTGATGTGGGTGTGGGAAACCCACTGTGGGAAATAGTGTGACAGAGGAAATAAACTTGTTGCTTGGTGTGGAGGACCCAAGTCCAGTTGCAACTCCTTCAACACAAATAGCTTTGAGACAATGACATGTCTATAAAATAGCACAAATAATTCCACCCTGCCTGCTTTTGAACATCAGAGTGAGGATCCAGGATATAATGCATGTGAAATGCATTTTGTGTGTATGTGCTATACAAATATAATCTTTATTAATGTAATTGTAATTGCTATAGCTTGTTATTTTTTAGGGTAGAAGTCACTATAGAAAAGATATATGCAGATACAATTGTGTATGTATTCTGATAAATTTAAGGTTATATAGTGGGGCTTTTATATTTCTATATTTGTGGATTGTTTGGATTATTTTTACAATAAGCATGTATTTTTACATTTTTATTTTAATAAATTTCTCCCCAAACAACAAATAACCCCTATGCTAAAGAGACATTCTTTCAAAAGCTGTAATTTGGTCAAATTGAATCCATTTTAACACATCTTATTCCAGTCTCCTACTCTACACCCAATATGTCATCAGATCTTATAAAAACAAGCTTCTACTAACCCACTTCCTTTTAAATTCTACATCCTAATATTTGGTTGTTATTGGATTTGGTTAGATACCCTCATATGAGAATAGAAATACCTCCTTTGAAAGAACAATGACTGATTTTCACACTGCTAGTTATCAAGAGTCACAATCAAAAGGGACTCAGTTTGAGTGGAGACTTAACAGTTTCCTCAGAAATTGGAAGTTGCCCATGAAAGTTTAAAGAAAAAAAAAAAGCTACTTTTTGGAAACACTATAATAAATAGTTTCACTTTGATGACCAGTCTTTGGCACTTTTGATTGTCGGACTGCTCCTCTCATCTTATAAATTTGTAGTGTGTATATAGCTCTGTCCTCAGACCAACCTTCTTTCTAACAGCCTCTTCTCTAGAGATCTCCTCTCTTGTTCTAATCCCCATACATCCGGTATCACTGCCTGCACATAATTTCCAAAGATTTTTCTCTAGCCCAAACCACACTTACCATTTCTATAGGCTTCTCAATTATCAGATCAATTTTGGTTCATTGCTGGTAACTCAACCCAAATGTTCTCAGAGCCAAAGTAATGTTTTCTCCTTTGTACGCCATAATTCTCCCCAGTTGACCAGGGCTGGCCAAGACTGTCATTTTATGTTTAACTCCTCCCTTCTCTGTGTCCCTCTTCTGTGCAGTCCTTTGCCTAGGTTTTTATTACATCCTTTGCTTCTTTCCATGTTTTCTTCTACTTCTCTGGTTCAGGCTCTTGCTTTCAAAGAAAGCAACATGAATGAAGAAGGACAAGCAATGGGAGGTCAGAGAAGCTCCCAATGGGGCTAGCATGTGAACTTGAAAGATGAAAACCTTATTATAATATATGGAGCAGCATCAATGAGTGTGTATAGATCAGGTGTGTCCAACCTGTGGCCAAGGATGGCTTTGAATGAGGCCCAACACAGATCCTCAAAACATTATGAGAATTTTTTGTAACCTTTATCTTAGCTCACCAGGTATTGTTAGTGTTGCTGTATTTTTTGTGTGGCCCAAGACAGTTCTTTTAATGTGGCCCTGGGAACCAAAAGGCTGGACACCACTGGTATAGATCATCTCAGCAACTAGGCTGGCCAGGAATGTTCATTCCTGGAAGACTTTGACTTTCATTTTCTAAGCGGTAGAAAATACAGACTTATGTGGGAAGAAAACCTTTTATAAAAATGTGTGATAGTTAATGGGACAAATCATGCAAGCATTAACTATGGCAATGGAAACTGATATACAACATATTTTGCGTTTAGAATCAATTGTTTCAGTGACTATTTGCTTGTGGGAGTAGAAAAGGTTAGAGACACAGGTACCAGAGATGACTCTGAGTTGGTAGCCTGGTTGTTTAAAACCAAATGAACCAAAGCTTCCTCTGTGTTTAGGAATGACAGTAGAGTTCAGTCTTAGGCATCAGAGTATGATATGTCAGTGGGATATACAGGTGGCGGTATCCAAAACACACTATTACCTTTGTGGGGATGATCTCCTGGAAAATCTATTCTTAGCTATCTGATGGAGATAGGGCTTTAATTTACATATTCCATCAACACAAAGACAACCTGTCTATTCCTGAACCCTTACCACAATCTACTTTCACCCTCCCACTGTCCCATTTTGGTTAATGACATTTTCATTTCTCAAATTCCTTGTCTATGACCTACCACTTATCTATTCCTCTCTCTTTTGATGCACAGATTTACTTAGGCCCCGTATCTTCTTGAGTTTTCCTTTACAGTGTCTCTCACTTCCACATATCTTCTGCCCCTTCTAACTCTGCTGCCTAATTCTGGTCCTTATTGTTTATAGCTTAATAACCACCTTCTAATAGGCCCCTTGCCTCCAGATTGTTCCCTAACAACCCACAATGTTACCCTTCCTAAAAACCTACATTGATCTTGTCACTTCCTTTCTCACAAACTGACTTTTTAGGATATTATAAAATTTATAATATATCTTCTCTAGCATTCTTTCCAACCAAGCTAGTATCTGGGAACATATTTTCTCTCTCCCAGACTTGCTTCCTTGCCTGCAATTTTATTGGAGTATATAAAGGGTGAATGATAAGTTTATAGAATTACCTTGAAATGTATTACAACTTCTGTAAACAGAAGAACGAATGAAAGCTTGGTATCCTGGTAAATTCTCAAATTGGAATTCGCTGAATATACCTGGCTAAACTGCCACGCTAGTGATCTCTGATCACAGACTTAAAGTCTAAAGAAGGGAAGAGAAAAAACAAAGAAGAAGAAAAAATGAGGGAAGAAGGAAAGAGGAGATTAAAAACAGAGATGCATAACAGTTAGCCAGGAATAACACATATGCATATCAGAGTTCTAAATGACAGACTTTATACATTTATAAGCATTTATTTTGTTGGCTCTGAGCTTGTCAGGGGCTGAAACTGGGTCTTGTTCTTTTTATCTCTAAGCACTCAGCACATAGATGCTGTTCAGTAAACAATTCTTGAAGAAATTGTCAGCAATTGACTTCTCTTCTTCAATGAAAAGATCTCAGTTCCTTCATTATCCTTTCAGGTTGCATGTTGCAATGGTAAAGATTTCTTTTGCTTACCATGTACCTTTTCCAAGCTGTCCATGATAATAAAAAAGAAAAAAAAAATCACTCAAAAAAGAGTTTTTAAAATAGGATAAATAATGGGAAGATTGATTTACTCTAAGTATTCTTATTTTTTCAGTACACTTCCAGAATCATGCTTGACTCTCTTTCATTTCCAGCTTATGAGCAACTTTAACCAGCAACAATCATTCATTGTTAGTCACTGCCCTTGCTATGCTGGTATAATGTGTCCTCTTAATGAACGTATGACTCTGTGCTAGTTGCTAATGAAGTTCATTTCTCTTGCCTCCACCTCTTCTCCATCTTGCCAGGACATTTGGAATTCTAATCCTGTCCTGGATGCTAGCCTTTCTAACTGACGATGGGTGTCATCTGCTAACAGCATGTATCATCTGTCAGCTTTAGAAGCTTATTTTCTGTTCTTTCCATGGAAATCATTGATGAAATATTAAAGAAAAAGTCCCAGAATGGAGTCCTGTGGAAATGATTTCTAATATCCCCGAGTTTGACATGAATGCCATTGATAAACTTGTTGTAAGACGACCTACCACAGAACCCTATTTCTCTAGTGGGTTGATTGAATACAGTCTTGTGGGAGATCATTAAAAGTCTATCTAAGACCAAATTGCTATGAAAAAAGTTAAGGGAGAAACACAACATAATGAGTACCCACTTTTCAGCTAGATACTTTATACATGTTAATTTAATTAACCCTTTCACAACTCTGTGAGACAGGATAGCATAGTGGTTAACACCATGGAAAGCTGGACGGCCTGAGTTGATTTACTCCATCACTGACCTTGGCAAGATATTGAAATTCTCTGTGCTTTAGTTTTATCATCTGAAAAATAAGGAGAATTGAATTCACTACATAGGGTTGTTTTGAGGACTCCATTGCATGTAAAACCTTTTGACAGTGCTTGGCAAATAGTGAATCTTCTATAAATTTCAGCTATTATTATTATTAGCCCATATTCAAGCTGAGGAAACTAAGGCTGTTATGTAGGTGAGCCAAAAATTGAGACTCAGGGTTGTCTGCATTCAAATTCTGAAGCTTTTTCTACTCTTTTGGGCTGACTTTTATATTCATATCCCACATATTTCCAAAGGAGACTTCAGATGAAAATGGTCACAACAACAAGAAATGCCTTTGATTATATTGAAACCTCATAATTTAAGCCAATATTTCTTTGGTGGGGAGGTATTTATATCTGATTAAAATCTTTTTTAAAGACAGATCGTTTCACAAGAGAGAAAATATCAAACTAATTTAAAATAAAAATCTGAGAATCTTAGGTTTGAAAATATATAGGAATCATCTGGTTTAAACTACTAATAAGAGACTATTTGGGAGTTTTTGTTTTTTATCTTCTAATTACACAGTGGTAAGTACTCAAAGTAGAAAACTAGAAAACTATGAGAAACCCAAAGGAGGAAAATCACCCATAATTCAAAGACTAATGATAATCACAATGTTTTCATGTATGTACTCCAAAGTGTTATTTTTCCACACATACAAATTTTCTTTCCAAAATGGTATCACAATATAAAGGCTATTTTAGTAGTCTGCTTTTTAAAATTTAGTAATGTATTATAAGCATTTCCCATCTCACCTTTTTATTGATTTTTAATATCTATAAACTATAAAAAAAATAAGTCATATGAGAGTGCCATAAATAATCTATTTAATCCCTTATTGTTGGACATTTAGCTTGATTCTATTTTCCTTCTTACTGTTATAAATATAACTGTCATGAAGATCCTTGTATTTTGTTGTTGCATAATTCTCTCATTATGCACAAATTCTTTTTATCCTTAACAGATGGTGAGCCAGCCTCTGTTTGATCACTTCCAGTAACAGGGAGCTCACTTCTTTGCCAGACAGCTCATTCCATTTATGGACAACTCTAATTGTTAGAAAGTTCTTTATTTTTAACCAAAATCTGTTCCTCTTAACTTACACTCTTTGATTCTAGCTTTGTGGTCTGGAATTACCCAAAGCAATCTTTCCTTTTTATACTTGGCAGCCCATCAAATACTTGAAGAATGCCATAATAAAACTTCCTAAAAGTATTCACTTCCTGGAGATAAATATCCATGCGAATGAGTCTTATGATAAAAAAAAAAAAAAAAAAGATGAAGAATCGGTAGCAGTTGGGGGTTCCTCATGAAAGATATAAATTTGGTAATATCATATTTTCCTTTTTGCTTTGGCCTCCTGGAAGCTCAGAGCCCAATTAGGTTGCTCCATTTTTCTAACAGTATAACCTCAGCAGCTACAGATATCTGCACTATCTTTTCCCTTAGGTCTGGTCATTCTACTTTGCCCATATTTTTCCTGGCTATTAAATTTATTTTTATTTATTTATTTATTTTATTTTATTTTTTATTGTTTTTGACAGAGAGAGCGAGAGAGAGAGATACAGAGACAGAGAGAGAACTGAACTGGGGGAACTCCCCAGTTCAGCATATGGGTCTGCACGGGCCAGGGCTGGGATTCGATCCTCAGTCCCCAGCGCTGCAAAGTGAGCGCTTAACCCACTGAGCCATCCCGGCTTCCCCTATTAAATTTATTAAAAAAAAAAAAAATTTTTTTTTTTTTTTTTTACTGAAGTACATTCCTATAAGCTTTGTACCTGTATATTTCAAGGTATATTGTAAGTTTCTCTATTTCCTTTAGACATATATTTTCCTATGAAATTAGCTCATTGTTTTTGTTCCCTCTCACTATTTCAGTATACATTGTACATGCATATCTTTTACTCCTGTAAGTTATAAGAACAATGGAATAGTTTTAATTTCCTGCCCCTTTTCTCTAGTGAAAAAGCTTAATGGAATGGGAGGATAAAAAACATAATCTCAGTCCTGAATCATTAATAGTTTCTATCAAATTGTCACTATCTCCTCTGTCATCCAGCAGCACCATTTTCTACTCTTCAAAAAAAAATTAAAGCACATATCTCAGATCAATGATTAACATGTGTGTGACACTGCAGGGTTGACCAAATTTTCCATACCCACATGAGGATGGCAACTATCCCCTGCAGCACCTCGGAGAGGACAGTAGTGTTATTCTCATTTTACCCTAAGGGACAGAGGCTCTGAGTGGTGCTACTTGAACCCAGGTCCTCTAACTGAATCTGAGAGCTCATCCCTGCCCTCAAGCATGCTGCGTTCCAAAGAGCTCTGAACTGACCCAGTCCACAAGGATTCCACTATCACTGGACAGGAGGCAGCGACTCTGCATGTTTCTCCTTTCATTTGGGAATCTAGCTCTGATTATCCTCTTCCCACAGAGAGAAGTGTGGTAGCTGCCAGTTGCATGTGGCTTGATGAAGATAGGAGAGGACATAAAGACGGCACCCCTCCTTCTTGTCCTCCCGGATGGGAATCAAGCAGATTGTTTTCTATTTGGAGGAAGTGGATGTGAGAAACCTAAGGCAGCAGGCAAACCTCAAATGGGCGAGAAAAAGAACCACTCCCCTGACTCCCTTGTGAGGTTCTGCCTAGAGCAGCCAGGTATGAAGACACCAGGCCTGCCTGTGGGTCAGAGAGCTCGCGTGGTTCTGCCCCAGGAGGTTCCTTCCTGACCATCCCCTCCTGAAGAGAGGCTGAGATTGCCTTGGGCCTCCCTGGAAGACCTCCGCTGCTGGCAGGCTGGTCTGCTACAACAGCTCAGAGTCGAAACCCTCTCAAAAATAGCTGCTCCTTCCTAGGTTTAGCAACTCACACTTGAAAAGCTCTCTATTCTTTATAATGAATAGAGAGCGGGACTTTTCATTGAACAAGAAGAGCTATAACACAAAATAAAGGTAGTTATTCTTTTGAAGCTGTGGACAGAGAGGGCTTCAGCACTCAGCATTCACAGCTATCAACCCTTTCCTTGGGGTTTCCTGGAATAGAGGCATAGAGAAGCTTTTTAGTAGCTCTTGCTGTCAAAAGCCTGTGTGTGGCAGGCAGTATTTCAGGTGACTCTAGCTAGAGACCAGCAGAGTAGTCTGGAGTTGAAATTTCAATCTAGTTAATTGACTAAGAAGCAAGAGACCTGAAAGAAAGGCTTACCCTTTACTATGCAGACCTCTAAGGCTTGCACCCATACCATCGAAGGTCCTAGAGGACTAAAAGCAAAAAAATGGGAGTGGGAGGTCAACAAGCTGATGCCTACTCCCTTGGTGGGAAAAAGAACTGTTCTATGTGTGCTGGAAAATCTTATGTCAGAGAGGCCTCAATTACTATTAATATGAACTGCACTTCAGGGCCTGCTTAGATAGTGTTAATAATGGTCAGTCTAATGCTTTGACTTATTTCACAGATACATGAGGTGTACGGTTCAGAGTCGCAGTCTGCCAGCCTCCCTGTGCCCGACCTGTGCATGGTCTATACTGCTCAGGTGCGCTGCAAGAGGCTGGACGGGCTGGGATATTGGAGCAATTGGAGTATTCCAGCCTACTCAGTTGTCATGGATATAAAAGGTCTGTAGAGATTTTGTTAACATGTCTTAGAAATGCATAAGTGTGTGTTTCAAACATGATGGGAAAACGTTCCTTCCAAGAACACATGAACAACATGGGCATCTTGTTATTTTGCAGTTCCTGTCAGAGGACCTGAATTTTGGAGAATGGTTCATGAAAACACCACTAAAGAAGACAGAAATGTCACTTTGCTTGGAAGGTATTCCTGCTGTTTATGTTATTCTTAAAATTTACCTTTATACTCCTGAAGGACTCACTTATTGTTCATAATCTTATTTTGGGGCTTTGCAATCTCATATTTCATTTACATCTCGAGATGGGATCACAGCTAAGAGCCATAGTGGAGGGAGACCACGACAGAGTTTGGAGGCTTTGTTTCTATTCTCAGCAGAATATTTCTAGTTATGTCCTCAATTACTAGTTCCTCAATTACTGTCTTTTCCCGAAAGAAAAAGGAGTTTCAATAGAGAAATGATGTACTCCCAGTTTACAATGTCAAATCTTGTTTCAAAGTACTACAGTCTCTTTAAATCAGATGAAAAGCAACTCCCTTGATAGAATTGAGGGTGAAAAATTTATTCTCAGCTATTATTTGGACTCCAGATGTAAGCACTGGGAGGCATATGTGCTGCATGGGAAAGCGAGGCAAGACATCCAAATTGAGCAGGGTAATTAAAGCTAGTTATTAAGCAAAAAACTCCAGATCACAGTGTCACAAGTTTATTTCTTACTAAGTCCAACGTGGATATTCCTGGTCAGAAAGCCATCCTGGTCAGCTCTACTCAAGTTTTAGTTAACTCAGGGATCCAGGTTTTTTCCAGCAAGGGCTCTTCTACCATCCTCTGGGCTTTGCAGTCCTTTGCTTCCTGCCATTTAGATCAGAAAGGGATTGGAAGTAGTAATGGAGAGATTCTGAGGACGTCTTTAAGAGCCTGGAAATGCTCTACATTACTTCAGCCCACATTTCATCAGCCAGATACAATCTCTTGGCTCCACTTAGATGCAGGGGATGCTGGCAGAAAAATAGAGTTGACCTGTGTGCCCGAAAAGGAGAAGTAAAATAGATACAGATGAAACTAAGCAATTTCTACCAAATATCTAATCCTCAGGCCACATGTTGTTTTGTTTGTTTGTTTGTTTTTGTTTTCTATTGTTCTTTCTGTTTATCTCATCTGGTCCATAGAGGCCTGGTGCTCCCTACTGTAGTGGGATTAAGTGAGGCGAATCCATATCCTCTGTGGTCTTGCCACTTCTGTTACGGGCATCACAGAACCAGCAAATTCTAACCCTGTCCGTGAAAATCTGTCTCTCTTCTCTCTGATCTTCCTCTAAAACTCCTACTGGTAGTATAAGCTTTTCAGCAGGCTCAGCCTTTCATGGAAAATAAGAAGCACAGTTAGCCTCAAACATCTTCTGCTTCAGCCAACCAAATAAGCCAACTACCTTCTCATTATAAAGGAAGGAGAAAAATGCAGAGAGCACAATACAAATCAATATTTCAATAAAGCATCACACCACCACAGTGGCATGAGCCCCTGGCACTGTTGACACATTTGGATCAAGACCTTCACGGACGTCCAAATTCAAGAATGTCATCTTTTTTTAAAGACCTTTTTTAACTTCTATCACCACAACAGGAAATAGCGTTTTTAAAACATCATTTTCATAAAAGTGTAGACGGCATAATCACCATGATGGGATAAAAAATAAGAACACAGAACACAGAGTGGAGATGAGGATGTTGGGCAGTTTACTAGGTTGTCACTAGGTAGGTAAACTAATGCCACCTACCATTAAGACAATGGGCCAGAGCCAAATGTCTCGGCAAAATAACAAATTGTTACTGACCGTGGGTCTCTGAATCTCTCATAGATAGTTGAAGCTTGAAGTGATAATTGCCATTGCTTTTTTAATTTTTCCCAAGAGATAAGATATCATAGGCATTTACCTGGTGGTTTTAATGAGTTCAAGTCTCTGGACTTTGGAAATTACATTCCGTGGGACTGAAGGAAATTCAAGTGCCATTCAATAGCCACAGACATCTTAGGGGAATTGTGGCTCATGGGAGTGGCTTCAGAAGTTAAGATACAAAGAAATAATCTGCTTTTCAGAAAGGGGGAAATCATAAACTACAAATACAGTGGGAAGCTGATTCATTTTGATACTCATCTAGATTTTATTAATAGATAATTTATGACTTTTAAAAGGAACATGATACAGTAGACTCTTCGTTAACTGGAACAAAGTGCCAGTTGATTGAGAGTTCCAGTTGCTTGAGTTCCGGTTAATGGAGAGTCTACTTACATTTATCCTGCATCTACCAATCTCCATGGGGGCTGGTTAACTAACGGTCTACTGTAATTGATATGGACTGAATGCTTGTGCACCACCCTCCTCCTTCATATGTCGAAACCCTAATTCCCAATGTGTTCGTATTTGGAGATTGGGTCATAGAAATGAGAGTGCAGCCATCACGATGGGATTAGTGGCCTTATAAGAGAAGACACCAGGGGATGTTGACATAGCTCAGCAGTTTGAACATTTGCCTTGCAACTGCGAGGTCTGGGGATTGAATCCCAGCCCTGGCCTGTGCAAACTCACATGCTGAACTGTGGGTGCAACTTGTAACTACAGACATGGTGGTAAAGGTTCTTGCCTCCCATGCGGGAGGCCCCCAGTTTGGTTCCCGCCCTGCACGGCCCCACATCCACCTGTGTGGAATAAAACTATGTCACAACTAATGATGTACAACTATGGAGACTGCTCTGGACCCTCCCCCATCTCTCCTTCTCTCTCACCTTCTCTGAAACAATAAAAAAAGAAGAGACCACAAAGCCAGCTCTGTCTCTCTTTTCCACCACTTCCACGTGAGGACATAATGAAAAGATGGAAAACCAGGAAAAGAGATCACTAGAACTGGGCCATGCTGGGCACTATGTTCTCAGAGTTGCCAATCTCTAGTATTGTGAGAAATAAATTCATGTTATTTAAGCCACCCAGTCTATGATCATTTGTTATAGCAGCTTGAATTAAGACAATAATCATTTCAAATTATAATAATTTTTCTCAAAATAAATCATATCACACTCATTTATTTTACGTTTTTCAGTTATACTGTTAAACTGTCAGATTAGGAGAATATCATAGACCTGCTTTAGTCTGGATTATGTTGAAGGCCTCAAAAGTAATATCCTTTTATGGATTTCAAGTCTTTAAGCATTCGAAGTTTTGTTTAAGATTCAGCTTTGGGAACAGTTAATTAATAATACATTGTTCTTATCTGTCTAAATTTTAAAGCAATGGATAAATAAACTTAGGTGTTATCTCAATAGAAAAAAAAACCCTCATTTTTTTTTTTTTTTTAATTGATGGGAAAACATGGCTGGCTGTGTGCCCACAATCTGTCCCCGACTGGTTCTTAGTATTCCAAACTTCACACAATTAAACTTCCCAATCTAGTAATGGCCAAGCTGGACTACTGTGGTCCTCCCCCTAGAGGGCAGCTTAATGCTTAGAGGAAGGTAGTTCATGTGTCCTGAGCAGAGAATTCAAAGAACTAAGACAGGACTTGGTCAGGCATTATTAGTGTGTTCTCCAAAAGTCACCAGTCTCCAAACTTGGTTGGAGGTAGAGGGAGTGGACTAGAGCAGTAGAAATTATGCTCCTCACATTTCTGAATGAACAGAAGTTCTTATTTTCCCAGCTAAGTTAGGAACATGAAAAGAGAGATACAATAGCTACTTCCGACAAACAGTAAGGGAACCAAGAGTCAGTTTTCTCTTCTTGCTGCTCTTTCAGTATTTTGCTATCTGATTTATATAAAGATATAAAAAAGGAAAGTGTATCTTTCTTGAAGTTGTTGCCAAAACAGGAAAAGTAGCTGATACGGCAGATGATGGAACTACAATTTAAAATTCTTAAATGAATGCAACCTAGGCTGAAATTTTCTAGATACAATTGAATAGCAATACATATCAAGGCATTTATTTAAGTTAAAATGTTTTAAAAGAAACTCCATGCGCAATGCAATTACTCAGAGGGCAGAGACGGACAGCTTTGGCATCAGTTTCTAGGGGTTTTAGTTCATCTGAACTGAATATGACAATGACTATGTGTCTGCAAAAAATGTTGATGCAGTCTCCAGCTGCATTTGTTCAATAAATGCTTGCATAGAGTGTATTCCATTGTGGGTAGTGTGCTGGGTTCTGGGAGTTGATGGTGGCATAGTGTCGGGAGTAATCGCTCCAGTGAAGAGCACATATGTTATTATAAGAGCAGCATTCATAAATTCAAATAGAGCACTGGTGGGTAGATACTTAGACTGATTTCTGTAGGTTTCCATGAGGCAACTTCTATAATCCCTGGGAACATTATTTGTGTATTTTATGGGCAAGAATTGTTTTACCTGGAAATGATGGAAACACTGACATAATTAGCTTAAACAATAAGAAAATTTGGTGCATTTTATTTTTAAAAATCCAAAAGTAGAGCAAATATGTTGTAATTGGAACTGGGGAATTTATTTCTCTGCTCTTCTTTGAACTCTTTTAGCCTCTTCGTGGAGGCTTTGTGTTCAGGTTGGCTCCTCATGTGAGAAGATGACTACTATCAGTTCTGAGACAAAATGTTTTTTCATTACAAAGTCTCTCTTCTAACCACTGAACAAAAGTTCTCATTTTTAGTCTAACTGGCTAATTTGTATCACATGTCCATTCCTGGTCCAATAGCAGGATCAAGAATATTGCCATGCATTGATTGGTTTAATCCAAGGGTGTCTAATATCTTGGTTTCCCTGAGCCACACTGGGAGAATTGTCTTGGGCCACACATCAAATACACTAACACCAACAATAGCTGATGAGCTAAAAAAAAAATCACACACAAAAATTCTCATAATGTTTTAAGAAAGTTTACAAATTTGTGTTGGGCCACATTCAAAGCTGTCCTGGGCCACATGTGGCCCATGGACCATGGGTGGGACAAGCATGGCTTAAGCCTAAATTCTAGAACCAATCACTTGCAAGGGGATCGGAGTTACCACGATTGGCTTGAGTTGAGAATAGGGTCAGCTTTCTGAGACATTTGGGCAACATGAAAGAGTAGGACTTTTATAAATAACATCTGGGTTCTGTTTGAAAGGAGGAAAATCAGGGGAATAGAGGCTAAATAGGTGACTAGAAGTGAAGAAAAGTCTAATTGGATGGGTGGGTTTAGGGAAAATAAGTGAGACAGCTTTCCTTTTTTTTCAAGAAAACCTGTTTTCTAGGGGTGGTGTCTATCTATATGTGGTAATAGTTGTTACTCTTACTTTCAAAACTTGCACAGTGGTATAGATTCAATTGTCCTGCTTCTCTGTATCTGGCTGTGTCAGACACCTTCAGTTAGGTGGGAGTTAGTGGGAAAGCTGATTGAGGTCAAATTCTAAGTTCTATTCTTTAATCTATGTTTACTGGAAATTAGGATGACCTTTTGATCTTCCTCTGTTGGATTCCTGTGTCTACTTCTAATTAAGTTTTAACCAATAGGAGGCATGATTATTACCTAAAAATCTCAACAAGTGTGCCCTCCAGTACCAGATTCTAGAGGTTTCTGAGAACTCTGACACACAGAGGAAATGTAGTTCAATATTTAGATATTCAGCTGCCATCATCTCTTTAGACATATCAGATATTCAGAAAGTTCAGAGGGTACACATTTTCATAGGCATAGCTATGGATTAGGCTACTCTGCTAGTAATAAGAACCTTGTCATTAGAAGTATTCACACACAGACTGGATGACAATCTTTCATATATGCCTTAAAATGAATCCTGCACATTTGGAAAGTTGAGCACAGTACTTCTATATTATAACTTATTGTTGTACATAGTCCTGATCTGTAAATATTTTAAACCTGTGGTTTTCAAAGTGTGGTCCCTGGAGAAAAATCAGATTCACCTGGGAAGTTATTACAAGTGCACCTTATCATGTCCTTCCCTTGACCTCTTTCATGGATTGAGTTTTTCCCCCCAAAAAAGACGTGTTGAAGGCTTAAACCTCAGTGTATATGCATGGAGAATAGGGTCATTGCAGATGTAATTAGCTAAGTTAAGATGAGGTCATACTAGAGTAGGTTGGGCCCTTACTGCAATATGACTAGTGTCCTTATAGGAAGAAGAGATAGATACGGAGACACAAAGGCAACTGTCATAGAATGATGGAGGCAGAGACTGGAGTTATGCAACTTCAAGTTAACAAGCATCAAAGATCACCAGTAACCCACCAGAAGGTAGAAAGAGGCAAAGAAGGATTCTTTCCTAGCTAAGGAAAATTTTCAGGGAAGCATGGCCTTGCCAATGCCTTGATCTCAGACTTCTAGTGTCCAGAACTGAGAGGGAGACTACATTTCTCTTGTATTAAACTATTCAGTTCATGGTAATTTGTTATGGCAGCCCTAAGAAACTAATACACCTACTGAATCAGAAAGTCTCATATTGATGCCCACCAAGCTGTGTTTAAAAAGCCCTCTAGACGATTCTGATGCATGCTAAAATTTGAGAGCCACTGATTTCTATTCTAGATCTAAACCTGATAATGCCTCTCACACTGATATGCATGTGAATGAATTGGAGACTTTATTGAAAAATAGGTTCTGATGCAGTGGATCTGTGATAGAGCCTGAAATCCTGTATGTCCAATTAGCTCCCATGTTAAGCCACACTGTTGGTTCAAGGACCAGACTTTGAGTAGGAAGTACCTAGATCAGTACCGTCCAGTGGAAATTTCTATGATAATAGGAATGTTCTATATCAATGCTACCCAATAAGAAAGTTACTAGCTACATTAGACACTTGAAATGTGGCTATTCTGAGAATTGACTTTAAAATTTTTCATTTAATTGGAAATAACTTGAACTTATATGGCCACATGTATGAGAGCGTGTATGTCATCATCTCCTTTCTCCTAGACGTAAATGCCATGTTTTGCAAAGTTTACAGGGCTCTCAACATTTTTTTTTTAATATTTATTTTATTATTGTTTTGACAGAGAGAGAGAGAAAGAGACAGTGAGACACACACACACACACACACACACACACACACACAGAAAGAAAGGGGAGAGCTCAGAGCAATCTCCATAGTTGTACATCATCATCAGTTTTCTTTGATTTTTAAAAAATTTTTATTTTGTATTTTTTATTGTTTTTGACACACACACAGAGAGAGAGAGAGAGAGAGAGAGAGAGATACAGAGACACAGAGAGAACTGAACTGGGGCAACTCCCTAGTTCAGCACATGGGTCCTCAAGGGCCGGGGCCGGGATTTGATCCTGTCCCCAGCGCTGCAAAGTGAGCGCTTAACCCACTGAGCCATCCTGGCTTCCCCTCATCAGTTTTTTTTGACATGGTTTTTATCCACACAGGTGTGCGTGTGTGTGCGGGGGGTGGGGGGGCGGGGGGTGGGTAGGTGGGTGCTGGACGGTGGGAACCAGGCCAGGGGACTCCCAAATGGGAGGCAAGCCCCTGCAAGCTAGGGGCCGAACCAGGGGCCTCCCACATGGGAAGTTTGCCCCAGTGAGAACTGAACTGAGGCCTCTCACATGGGAGGCACATCCCAGTTCAGCATATGGGTCTGCATGGGCCAGGGCCAGGACTCGATTGTTGGACTCCAGGGCTTCAAAGAGAGCACTTAACCCATTGAGCCACCCTGGCATCACTGCTCTCAACTTTTGTTCATCTGAATTATCTGTAATTTTATAGTCAGGACTGGTGGTGGTGGTGTGCCCTATGCAATAATATGTACTCAGTAGTATAAGAAGAGCCACTAGAGAACATGATATAGATTACAGGGTCTTTGCCTTTAAGGAATTTCCTGTTTATAACCAGCTCTCATTGTATTTCTACCAGTTTTTGCCAAGCCTGAAAGTGTTAGTTTGATGTTAAAGGGGGGAAATTAAGCAATAATTAGAAGAGATGATACTTGGCAGGGGCCTTTTTTATCTCAAGGATACCAGATTTTGTTCATGGAATTTGAGAACATGAGTGATTTGCATATGTTGCATAAATTTGCATCTTGTATTTAAGAGCCCTGACTCCAAGTCTATGAAGTACAATTTAATTAATTACTGGAACCTACTAGAGTTGTATTCAGAACAGAATTCAGGGCATAACACACATAAAATAGCTAGCTGTTGAACACAATTCACATTTCAGACCAGGTCAGGAGAAACAAAAAAAAGGAGCAGAAGAGGTTCACAGTGAAAGACGTAGAAAGAGTAGGAGCTTTGTTACCCTCCCTGACCTTGCCGTCTATGCACCTCAAGTCTTTGAATACTAGGTGGTTCGTTTTCTCCCAGTGGCACTAGGCCAAATGAAGTTCCACACGTGGATGGAATTAAGCCTTTTGTGCCAGCTCGTGTCTGTTTCCTTTTCTTTGGCATACCCCAGCCCTCTTGCCTGGCTTCTTTGCCTAGCACTGAATACTGCATGGGTGTTAGCAGATAGTTTGAAAGAGAAAAGATGGAGCAAAAGAGAGGACAGTAGGCTCTGAGGATAGGAAGTTAAATAGCACAGGATCCTTGTCATCAAAGAGGTCAGCACTACAGCAGCGGGGAGGGACAGATGAGCAATAACTAGCATAATGTGTGTAATGAGAAATGACGTTCCAGGAAGAGGAGGGCCCAGAGGAGACAGAGAGAAACTCCATTCATGTGAAGGGGTGGGAGAACAGTTTTCACACAGGAGGAGCTTACAGAAAGAGTAGGACTATGGGTGGGATAGTGGATTCCAGGCAGAGAGAACAGCATGTGCAGAAACAGCGTGGTGTGTTTAGCAAACTGTGAGTATCACTAAATGTGAAGGGGAGGCAGGGGGTCAGGAAGGGGTCCAAAATCCAGACGAGCCTATAAATGCTTTATTAACTTGCTTTTAAGAGCAAGAGGAATGTAACTGAAATAGGGCACTTTAGTCCACCTCACCTAGGAATGAAAACATGCCAGAAATCCAAACAGATTTTTTCCCCTAGGAACAAAGTCATTCCCTCCTAGCATCTCCTGACCTACCGTATGTTTAATGTAAATCTGCTTTTAACATTTCCTATACATGCTGCTTTCTAGGAGACCTGACCCAAACTGACTGGAAACAAGCATTTATACAATATAAGCTCTGTTTCGCTCTCCGTAACTGAACCCATTCCGCTACTTGCCGAGTGGCCTAGAGAGGTCAGTTAGACAGGGATGAAGGGTCATCTGAAAATGATCATGCTAGCCATGTGGAAGATTCACCCCAGATTACCCATACCTCTTCATTATGTTGGTATTCACTCCCTCTTTCTTGTAGAAACTCAGAATAAAATGTGGCACGGCACCTACGTGTAGCCCCAGAGATACTGTAGCTTCATCTGGTTCCTCCCGTGGCCAAATCTGAGAGCCACAGACCTCTCCATGGCTGATGAGCTTCAGGGCACAGACTCCATGCTTCTCCCTATCTGGTCCATGCAACTTGACTGTATGAGGAGACTGGCTTCTAATTCTCATTGACTTACTAAATATTCCAGGGAAACGCCAAGTATAGGGTATAAAATAAAACTTGGGTACCTGCTCCTCCTTTTAAGAAATAAAGCATTTCCAGATCAGCTGAAGCCTTTGTGTATCCCTCCACAATCACATTCCTTTCCCTCCTCTCAAGAAGTAATCACTGTCCTAAAGGTGGTGTGTATTATACCAATTAATTGTCTTTATATGGGACACTAGTTACTATAGTATATTGTTTTAATTATTTTCACATTTAAAAAAATGGTATCCAATGGTATTCTGGTAAATGTTTAATAACTGGCTCTCCACGGAGGAGTTAAAAAACTTATTTAAAGCATGTGTCAATATCTATGGTATAAATATTCTCTCCATGTCCACTTTCAAGCTATCACATGATGCCAGTGAATAAGGAGTTGGGAAAAGATAAACCAAACAGAAGTGAGCTCCAGCACCCAGCTGATTTGTTATACTGATCTATATGTCCTGCAGTAACTTGATTTTTTTCCCTGAAAATTATTATATTTGTGATTTATTCATGTCGATATATGTATTCTTAGGATTTTTCACTTCTCCGACTATATAGGATTGCTTACACTAAAATTTATTTTTCCTTTCGATGGACATTTAGGATGCCTCCAATAATTTGACTCTTAAAATGAGTGCTATGGAAATTGCATATCCAAGACCCAGTAGTTGCACACCATAGAAATCATTTCTTAATGTACTTCACAGTGCACTGGTGCAGAAGACTCCAAATCTCAGCTTGGAACCACTGGGTCTTGGATATAAAATGTTTCAACCCGACTAGATTTTGTTGGATTCTTCTCATAAGTAGCTGAGACAGTTTATTCTCCCACTAGCAGTATATGAATCTCATTACCCTCATTTTCTCCTACTCATAATTTTGAGAGATGTTATTGACTGAATTGTTTCCCCCCCTCCCCCAACCTCATATGTGAAGCCCCAACCCCAAATGTGACTATATTTGGAGAGAGAGTTTTAAAGAAGGAAATTAAGATTGAATGAAGTCAGAAGAGTGACACCTCAATGTGATAGAACTGGTATTCTTATACTAAGAGCAAGAGACATCAGAGCTCTGTCCACATGTGCACAGAGGACAGGCCTGTGAGGATGCAGTGAAGGCGGTTGTCTATAAGCCAGAGAGTTCTCACCAGAAACCAAATTTGCTGGCACCTTAACCATCGACTTCTAGCTGACAAAACTGTGAAAATACATGTCTGTACTTTTAACCCCCACAGTCTGTGGTTGTTTTGTTATGGCAGCCCAAGCAGACTAATACAACAGACTTTAATTTTTGCCTTTAAGCAAAGGCAGTTTTCCTATTTTTTTTAATTAAAAACAAATTTTTTATTCTTAGAAACTCTTTGTTTCCTCCTAATCAAACCAGAATGCCTTTCTAGTTTAAAGAAACTCTCAAACTTAATTCATCTGTTTACTCCTTCCTAGCTTCCTCCCTCTGCTCCACGCAGGCCGATTTTCTCAGCCTCCCCAAACTCACCACACTCATTCTCCTCTCTGCATCTTGTCCAGAAAATCCTGTCTTGTCCCCTGAGCAGATCCAAGTCCTACCCATATATATATTTTTTTAATATGTACTTTATTGTTTGAGAGAAGGCGAGAGAGAGAGCAAGAGAGAAAGATGGGAGGGCCCAGAACAGTCTCGGTAGTTGTACAGTTTGATTTCACACAGGTGGATGTGGGGCTGCGCAGGGTGGGGACCAAACTGGGGGCCTCCAGCATGGGAGGCGAGAACCTTTACTGCCATCCTGGTGGTTATCAGTTGCAGTGCAATTCAGCACATGGATTTGCATGGGAGGGAGATGGAATTCCATCCCAGACTTTGCAGTTGCAAGGCAAGTGCTCAACCTGCTGAGCTATCCTGGCATCTCCTACCCCACCCCCTTTTTAAATACCCATTCAAATCCCACTATTTATGAGTTGTGACTCCTGGTTCAAATGGAAGAAAATCCAAACCAAACTTCTATAGGCACAAAATGGAAATTCGTTTTGAGGAAGAACAGGAGAGTTTATCTTGGAGATGCCAGGGGCCCACATAGTGATTATAATTCCCATTTCTCACATCCAGTCTCCACTCACCCTGCCTTGGACTTATTTTCTCCTTCTGCAGACATCCTTCTAGACTGAAGGGGCAGACACAGGGCCACAGAAAGCTCCAAACTCACATGGTCTCCTCTTATGCATAACCCGCAATAAAGAGCTTTTATCTCTCCCCGCTTTCCCCATTTTATTAACATAATATATTCAGGAGATTGTTCATTTGCCTGAGTTGGATCAAGTGCCATTTCTTTGTTCAATCATTCTGGCTCAAAGGATACAATATGGTGATAGCAATGCCGTGGGTATATGCCCAAGTCTGTAGCCAGAACGTTGCTAAAACGACACAGAGAGTAAAAGATCGAATTCCCTAAAGACGGGTCTTGATAAATACAAACAACATTATCTACCGCATGCCTGGTCCATGATGCCATCACTATTTCTTTTCTTTTTTTCTTTTGTCATTTAGATCCTTAAATTTACTTGAAAAAAAATTGTTTTTGTTAAATTTATTGGGATGACATTAATTGATATCAGTTACATTGTTTTCAGGTGTACAATTCTACATTACATTGTCTATACATTGCATTATGTGCTCACCACCCAGAATCAGCTCACTTTCCATCACCATGTGTTTGATTCCCTCTCCCTACTCCTCCCCACTCATCTCCATCTCTCCCACCCACCTCCCCCTTACCCTCAGGTAACCTCTAAACTATTGACTGTGTCTATGAGTCTTTGTTTCTTTGTTCCTTTCAGTTTTATATTCCACCTACAAGTGAAGTCATATGCTTCTTGATTCTTTCATTCTGACTTATTTCTCTTAGTAAGATGGTTTCAAGGTCCGTCCATGTTGTCACAGATTGCTGTATTTCATCTTTTCTTATTGCTGAGTCCTCATCACTCTTCACTTCTGAACTGATACCGTATCTAGAGTACCTCATTTATAAAGTATTTTGTGTTTCATGCTAAATTGTCCTAAAGTTGGGGATCATGTCCTTACTTCTTTGTATCCTTTGTAGCCCCTAAGAGAGTACTGAGCATATATGAGGCATTTGATAAATACTTACTGATTCTTAGAACCTGTGGCCTGCTATTTCTAAAGGGAAGAGATCTTTTCAATTCATTCCTATTGAGTTCAATAGCAGTTTTAACTCAGATTAAAATGTTGAAGTTATAATGAGATTCTGGAGATAATAATCCTGCCCAAAATGGGTAGGATGCATTGCAATTTAGGAAACACTTTTACATTCCATGATCCTTAAGCTGAGCGGAAGGCAGGTGCTACCCCTGGTTTATGGGTGAAGAAACTGAGGCTCAGTGTGCTTAATTGTCTTGTCTAAAGTAGACCAGCTGTTAAGTGGCAGAAACCGATTATCCACATTTCAACTGGGCTTTGGAGCAAAGCTTTCTGCCACAGTCCCCTGAGAGGGCTGAGTGTTGTGGGAGGTGTGATGAGAAAGTCTTCTGGAAATAGCACTTGGGGTGGGGGTGGGGGGCTGCCCTCAAGAACCTCTGATCTCCTTTCCATCATGTGAAGTGTCCATGAATGGATAGCCTATGGAAACGACCTATATTTGGGCACTTGCCACCTAGAACATGTGTTTGAAGCTGGGAACCAAAGCATCTCTGTGGCCCCGGACATTACTGAGGAGAGATTCAGCCCACATTTAAATGCCAGATGATAGAAGCAAGTGGCCAAGCAGTGCAGGCATTTTTGCCAAGTTGGAACGGGAGCAAGTGTGACTAAGCCAATGGGACTAGAGGTGGCAAACAATTCATGTCTGGCTGGAACCAAGCACCGTGTTGGTGATAACACTTCCAGAACAAGCAAGGGTGACCATAAACCCATGTTCCAAGGAGCCCTGTAAAGGAATGAACTGCACACACTCCTATTATGTCACAGAAATTCCGCAACAGGGCCCACCTTTTAACCTCTGCCAGAGCAGAGATGCGGGCTATGTCATCACCAGTCCTCTGTCTGCTGCTAGCCCATCACAAGCTTGTAAAGGCAAAACTTTGGGGCTCAGGCCTCTCGTTTCTGTTGCTTTTGCCAGTGAGTTGCTCCAGAGGAGGTTCACATTGTGTTATAATCACATGGTTTGCAAAATGATAGTTAAGAGCCTGTTAGCATTTCCACCCCAAACCTCGTATTTTCAGCTGCTCACAGTGACTCAAATATAAGAAATCTCTTTAGGCTGAAATTTGGCACACAGGGTCTGAGGCCCAGCTGGGGAGCAATTTCAACCTTTTTTGGGACCGGATTTCAATAACATCCATTTGGCTGTTTTTGAATAACAGCAGAAGCACAACAGAAGAGAAGTTAGCATTTTTATAGCAATGTGTTGCTATTATGTGACTCAAAAACTGGTATTGAGGGTGGGGGAGACCCACCCCTGCAAGTCTCAGTAAACTCTGGCCTTTGAGTGGACTAAGTATGTATAGTATTTTCTTAAATCTATATTTAAACACCCAACAACTAGTCTGTTGTTCAGAACAGAGGAAAGATTTTGTTTAATAACATATTGTGTTTTTGAAAAGCAAAGTTGACTCAGGAACAATGACACATACCAGTGGATACTGAATTTCTACTACACCCACTCCGCGGTGCAACTGGGGCAGTGATAAATTGTAGGATGCAACTGAGTTCCCAAATGGTAAGGGAAAAAAACCGCATGGGGGCTGGGGACAGGAAGAGGAAAGCAGAAGCATGACTGCAAAGATATGAGGAATATTGCTGATGATCTAAGCTCAGGGACCCAAGATCTGGTCCTTCCTTTTGGAAGGAAGAAGACATTAGACCTCTCCCTCCCACGCACCCCCACTCAGGACAATGTATCAAATTGCACATCGCATATTCCAAAAAAGACCAACCTTAGTTTTTAATAAAATATTTCAAGAAAAATAAACAAAAGCATAATGTACACACCACTCAGTATATGAAATAAAACACTGCAAATTCAATTGACATCTCCCCTGTATTTATCAGCTCCTTTGATGATTTTTCTTATCTCTTAAC
Organism: Craseonycteris thonglongyai; assembly: GCA_004027555.1. Taxonomy (NCBI): domain Eukaryota; kingdom Metazoa; phylum Chordata; class Mammalia; order Chiroptera; family Craseonycteridae; genus Craseonycteris; species Craseonycteris thonglongyai. Next base: position 46,512 of record PVKE010008004.1, read on the forward strand.
ATGAAGGTTTATTATTGTTCTCTTTAGGGTGTTAGGTCCACAGTTTGTTATTTCATAGAAAAAATTATCTATGATTCCTCCTTCTCTTCCTTCTTCATTATTAAGGTTTATGTAAATTGTTTAAAAGCATGCTTTTCTTCCCCAGAATTTCCCAGATTCTACCATGTAACAGTAGTCACCTATATCAAAATTGGGAACTTGACATTCAAAAACACCTTTCTTGGCTAAAGTCAAATGAAGGCAAATTTTCTTAACCTCTGTCAAGTGGAGGCCTCAAAATTCCTTAGGAAATTTCTGGCTGTTTTATTATAGAGACTGACACCCAGAGGTTCTGAATCCCACCCAGTCTTTGTATGCTTTGCCATATCCACCTGCCTCTTCTGCAGTTTAGAAAAACTGCCTACTGATATGGCCATCAAACCCACCTTTTCTATGCTGATCAATGCCTTTGCAAACAGAAACCTTGATTTACAGGCATCTTGATTCTACCTGAGGTTCTCTTTCTTGATCTCTTAACTATGACCCCAGGGAGAGTTTCTAATCAGACCATAAAGTAGTTAATTCTAAGACTGGGAGAAACATTTGATCCAAGAAGTCCCCATTGCAGCAGGCATTGGGAAACCTGGTAGTTCCCTCACTAGAAGCCACCCCCCCACCTATTCCTGACTTTTGTTCAAGTATCAGGTAGCTGTGTGTTTAGGGAGACCGGACCCCTCTCCAGCCCCAGTGTGAGATGAAGCACTGCACATTGGGAAAAAAACCTGGGCTCATGATTTCTTCATTTAGTAGTGTGTGACTTTAATAAATTTTTAAAACTCGTTGTCTCTGTTCGATTCCTCTTGTCAGAGATTTTTATGGCTGGCATGCCTGGTTTGGCAGAGTTTAAGAAAACAAAAAACATGGAAACTTGTTAATGTTGTTGAGTTACTGAATTCACTCTCATCATAGAACAGAAGCTCCCTGAATGCAGGGATATTTGTCAGCTTCATTCACTCAAACATCTCTAGCACCAAAAGCAGTGTCTGCAAATAGTAGGTGCTCAATAAGTATAGATTGAATTGAGTCTACTTGAATCACTGACTCACTACATTTCATACAAGACTTTGTGTTATCAGAGATAATACATATCCTCTTACTTGTAGCCAAAAGTATCTTGACACACAGATAACATTTGTCTAGACAATGCCAGTCTTTTCTTGGAAAAGTCCCCTCATACCAAAACAAACATGGTTGTGAAGTGAGCCAAGTTAATATAGCGTGACTCTAGGGCCATAGTTAATTCATTCGGGGGTGGGTACCTGACTCCTACTAGGCCCATCATAGTCCTTCCCAGGAATTTGGAATTAGACGAAGAGAACCAAGCTTAGTCTTGCTGCTTTTTGATATGGAAGAAATGTGAACTTGTGGCCTGGTGGCAGTTATATTTCCCGTGTGTACTCATGAGCACCACACACAGGTTAGCAGTTAGCAGAAGATAGAATGAAGCAGATGGATGGGGAAACAAAGACAAAGGATGGACAGAGAGTGTTTGTGGTATTTAAATGTGGTTCCAGTTTGTTTTTTTGTTTTTTTTAGTGATTTATTTTTTATTGTTTGAGAGAAGGTGAGAGAGAAGACAGTGGGGGTTGTGGGGACAGAAGCACAGCAGTCTCCATAGCTGCACATCTTTAGTTGTGGCATAGTTTCATTCCACACAGGTGGATGTGGGGCTGTGTGGGGTGGGAACCAAACTGGGGGCAGGCAGTTTAGTATATGGATTTGCACAGGCCAGGGCCAGGATTCAACCCTTGGACCTCACAGTTGCAAGGCAAGCACTCAATGTGTTGAGCTATCCCGGCATCCCCTCCGCCATCACCCCTAGTTGTTTTTGAGACTCACCTACATTCCAGTTCTTGGGATCTGGGAAATACATAATTTTTTAAAAAAATAATCAAGTCCCCCTTTTCCTTGGGTTATTTTGAGTTGGGCCCCTCTTACTTGAAGAGAAAAGATCCTAAGAGTCATTTGTTTAATTATAGCAATGAATTCCGATCAAATGGCACCTTATTTTATATAACTTATATATATCCCTGAAGATTAAAACTTCTATAGAAAGTAAAAGCACTGAGGGGCAAGTATAAGCTAAAGCATAACCATAAACCTTTGGAACTTAACCTAGAACAAGGCAAATGAGGTCAGTTGTCTTGAGTCTACTTTTATTTTATTTTATTTATTTATTTATTTTTTATATATTTTATAGAGAGTAATTATTTTATCTTCAGTGCATATTTATTTTTATTTTACTTTTGACAGATAGAGAGAGAGACAGAGACAGAGACAGCTAGAGAACCGAACTGTGGGAACTCCCCAGTTCAGCATGTGGGTCCTGCCTGGGCCGGAGCCGGGATTCGATCCTCGGTCCTCGTGGCCTCAAAGCGAGCGCTCAACCCG
>PVKE010008005.1:0-48927 GCA_004027555.1 Craseonycteris thonglongyai
CTGTTTCATCTATTTTTGGATCTGTGACGTCAAACCACCCAGTTGATGCAGCCATTTCAGTGAGATTTTTGCTTTTGTGACACATGTCAGGATTCAGCTTCATAGTCAATACCTGGTTCCCACTTTCTAGCTAGGAATATTCATCTGTCTGACCCACTCCAAGTTATGAGTTGTCCTTGACTTGCAGTGGGTTCTAGACCTACAGAAGATTCTGAAGTTCTTGCTAGGGTCAGAATGAGGCCTTAACATCAGGGGAACGTCACTCTTCTGGTTATGGAGGCCTCATTCTGATTGCTTGTCTTGTTTGTCTAAATTTAGATTCACAACCTCCCTCTGAAAACTTGGATAGATGGATTATTCCTAAAATTCTTTTGCAGCAATGCATGGCTCTTGTGTTTTGAATCTTATACCAACCTGGATTTAGCTTCCACTTGTCTTAGCTACTGTGATCAATGTGTCCTTATTACTGTCCCAATTTCCTCCTTGCTCTTCAAATCTTTTTGTCCTGTCTTTTCTATTTCTTCAGAAGTATTGAGTAAGATAGGATAGGATAGGATAGGGTAGGATAGGATAGGATAGGATAGGATAGGATAGAATGGAATAGAATAGAATAGAACCACTCTGGCGGATTTTATTATACAAAAATGACCATAGCAATAGCTCCCATCTCACATGCCCATATTACATTGTGACTTTGACACTCCACCATCATTGAATAAAATCTAGGTCCTCTACTTTGGTACCTGTCACAACCAATAAAATATAGTAGAAGGGTATGAAAGGAAAGGTCAGGTTATGAAAGGAAATAAAGTTTTAGCCTGGCTGTCTTTTGGGAGTTCAGGGGCCATGCTGTGAGAATCCCAGGACATAGATAAACCACCAGTAGGTGTTCTAGCTGACAATCCTGCTGATGTTCCAGACACCATCAACAGCCTGGTATGTGAGTGAGGAAAGCTTTAAGGTGAATCCAGCACAAGCTGCCATGTCACTGTAATTCCACAGAAGAGAGGCCCCCTCCTCCCTCACCCAGACAAACCCTCCCTACTTAACTTCAGAATAATGAGAAATAATTAATAATATAATACAGCCACTCCTCACCTCCTGACCTACAAGTTTAACAACCACTCAGACTTAGGACCAGTTCTACAGTGAGAGGAAGCCCATTTCTCAGTCATTGTCTCATTCCCACAGTTGGGTTAGTGTTCACTACACAACACAAGTTTAACAACCACTTAGACTTAGGACCAGTTCTTCAGCAAGAGGAATCCCCTTCCTCAGTCTTTGTCTTGTTCCCGGAGTCAGGTTAGTATTTACTGCACAAAGTGCTCGCAATCACACAAGAGTACTTAGTATTTCATTTGTAAATGTGGTGTCCTGTGCTTTCTATTGGAAAATGCATACCCTGTGCATGATATACCACAAGACATTCGCCTTTTTAGTTCCTCCTTTATCAGCAAATTCACGTAACGACCTAGGTGTAGGAACAGAACTTGGTCTAATATGAGGTACACTTGTACTAATACTACTACTACTTAGCTACTAATCATGAGAGATGTTAAGATAAATTATTTTTGCTTTTTTTCCATTACAAAGTCTGTAGTGTTTTGTTCTGTCTACACAACTAATTGAAAAAAGAAAACATGTTAAATAGCTGAATAGTTAGAAGCCTCTAGAGCAGGTACTCAGAGTATGGCCCTTGGGCCAAATCCAGCCTGTGGCATGTTTTAGTAAACAAAGCTTTAATGTAATACAGCTCATTTGTTTACATATGCCAATGGCTGCTTTCATGTGACCACATCAGAGTTGAGTAGTTGTGACAGAGCTGACATGAACTACAAAGGCTAAAATATTTAATATCTGGCTCCCTTACAGAAACAAGTTCTCCGAACCATTATCTAGACAAATGGATGACTTTATTTTTCTTTTCTTTTCGTAACTTTTGACAGTGGGTATTTACCATTTTGCTATATACTTGTACGCTACTCAGCTATGCAAAATTTTATTTTATTTTAATTTGCACTTAAAGGAAAAGCTACTCACATATACGATGCATTGAGTAAAGCTTTCATTAAATGGAAATATACCAAGAGATTCTAAGTAGTGATATATGTGATTTTTATTATGCTAATATTGCATTGAGTATGAGTTGAGGTACCCAAAAGTAAATATATTCATTGACCAACCAGGGATTGTGACGCTTTATAGTAAATGTTTATTTTTCTTTCTGGAACAAGAAGACAGCTGATACAACTGAATGCATCTTGAGAGTATCATGCTAAGTGAAGTATGTCAGATGGAAAGGTCAAGAACCATATGATTTCACTCATATGTGGAATATAAAACAGAAAGCAACAAATGAACAAACAAAACAAACACATAGGCATAGACAACAGCTGGAGGGGGGGCGATGTGAGGGGGAGGGGGCATGAGAGGAGGATATAGAGTTTACAATAAAGAGTGTCTAATATATGGTGACAGGGAGATTAGACTTTGGATGGTGAGCAAATAATGCAATATATAGATGATATATTATAGAATTGTACGCTCGAAATTTATATAATGTTATTAACCAATGTAACCCACAATAAATTTAATTAAAAATACAAAAGACAGCTGAAAATAACCACAAACTTCTGACTACTCAGAAGTTTACACAAGGTAGGATTTTGATGAAGATAAAACAAAAGCTTGGGGAAGCCAGAATGGCTCAGTGGGTTAAGTGCTCACATTTCAGCGCCGGGGACCAGGGATCGAATCCTGGCCCCGGCCTGTGCGGAACCATATGCTGAACTGGGAGCTCCCCCAGTTCAGTTCTCTCTCTGTCTCTGTCTCTGTATCTCTCTCTCTCTCTCTCTGTCAAAAAACAAAATAAATAAATAAATAAATATTAAAAAAAAAGCTTTCTCACGTTTTTAAGAAAAGGCAAATATTCTATTAAAAATATCTCAGCTTCATTAACCTTATAACAAAATACGTACAAACTGAACAGACTTGTTTTATGGATTTTAATTGTGTTTTGTGTGAAAAAATAACTTTTTCAATCAGTTCCCAGTTGACTTCTTTCCTTCATTACTGTTTGCGCTAGAAAATATTAAATTTCTGCAGGAAATGGTTTAGAAAAACTATCTTAACCTTCCCCATTAATTGCAAGTCTGATGAAAAGTGCTACCTTTACCCATTTGAATAAATAGTGGATAAAAGTAATAGTTTGAGAGCCATGAGAAGGAAACCATATCACTGTTCTAACCGTAGCTATTAGATTTATGGTTTTTAAGATAATTTTGGATAACTCTGAAGTAAGATACTGGTTTTCACCCACTGTTTCAAAAATCGACTTAAGATCCACTCAATCCTTCTGGGTGATGAATAATTTCCTCCTTCCTAGAACACAACATGTACTAGTATCTGGAAATAACTAAAAGACAGAACACATCATGGATATGTTTTTCCATAATATTTGGTAAATGAGAGATTTATGAAATATTTCTACTAATAGGGAGACAACTATGATTTCTGTCCCATTTCTGATACTCAGTGTTCTGCAAAGCAAATTTTTTTAAAACAAGGAAAGCAATAACTTAGAAATAATTCTTAACATATTTCTTAGATTATGTGTGAGGATAAAACATAATAATATATATGATGTTATATTGAAATTTCAAAAGCCATATAAGTAAAAACTGCACTGTTTTTCCTGTTTAGGAAATTCTCAACTTTACAGGGAAAACTATTTATGACTTTGAACTCTATACTACCTTATTTTTAAATATCATTACCGGTATATACTGATCTAAAATGTCTTACTAACATAGAAGAAAGCTTGCATTTATGGACCCTGACCTAATCCTCTCTAGGTTACTGGATTGCCAATTACCAAAATTACTTTACTAAATATCACCTTTATTACCTGAAAGAATTAAAAGTACTTTTTCAAGTGGAAATTTCTAGGAGATAATACACATCCTCTAATCTCTTGCAGTGTAGATACTCTTGTATCTTTATTTGATCATTTTTGTAGACTCACTTAGAAAAATTAATACTTTATAGCAAGGAAAAAAACAAAACTTTTTTTCCTTTGTATTTAAGATCTGAGATTTGTTCTTCCAGAGAATTGTGTCTTTGACTAGATAGAATTATAATATCAACATATACAGAAAAAGTAAGGTTAAAATGGCTTCACAGGCAAATCCTAAATTATCTGCTATAAATTTTACATAGATCAAAGATGTTATTTTCCAGTAGACATGACATTTTTTTTGTCTGGGAAAATAATAAAAATAACAACATGGTTTTCACTAATAAAATGTACCCTAACAAAATACTCTGGTCTTTAACCTCATCTTCTCTTACCAGCTTTTATGCAGGTGAAAACCACAATGAAGACACAAGAACATAAATGTGGTCAGACATACACCTTAGACTCTTTTAACAGGTCCCATGGCTATGCAAAAGCAAGGATTTACAGTAGCATCCTTAGGGGTGTCAGAGGCTTTCACAAAATAGGAGGAACTATCCTGAATAATCCAACAGCAAGGGTGATATCAATTATCAACCAAAACTGGAATTAGTGCTAACAAGGATTATGAGAGGATTAAGCAAATTGCCTAAGAGGAGACAGACAGCACAGCCAAAGGCCTGGGAGGAATCAGAACTCAGCTCAAATCCTAGCTCTGCCTTTTACAAACGTACTGATTTCAGTCAAGTTATTTAACTCAGAAACTGGTTTCTTTATCTGCGTATTCAGAATGTCTACTTCCAAGAGTTAGGTACACCCATGACCTTCACAAGCCTCTGACACAGAATTTCTAAAGCCCTTTGTTCTCTGTCTCCTCCCCTGAAGTGAGTCACAGGAGCATATACTGAGGCCTCGCTAAATGTTGTTTAAATGAAACATTTCATCTAAGGAGTTATTTTAAGGATTACATACCCTTGACATTAAGCTTAGCACATGCCAGTTCATAATATTTGTGTCCCTTTCTACCTCCCTCATATGAAAGGGTCATTCCACTGGTTCTAGACCTTCATGGCATCCTATCTGCTCTTTTCTCTTGACAAACCATTACTTATCCTGAGTTATATTTTGGGTTTATTTCTTGCTTTCCCAGCCTTGTGGGTAGATTCCCTATTCTGCATCTTAGTTTTCATATCTGAAGTATCTCATATGTTGCAAAAATGCTTGTAGATGAATGAGAGTGTATGGGTGGAAAAAAGAATAACCTAGAGTTCATGAATCAGACTCAAATCTCTGACCATTTCAGGGGAAGGATGGCAAAATTTTGCTTTTCCACAGTTCTTCTACTTCTTAGACAGTGTAAAAAAAGGCATTATTTTCTTTTTTCTGGTTTTATTTAATTCTACCAGTGAGCTGACAGAAAAACAGAAGATTGGGCAAAAATAAAGTAAGGTTTAAATGGGTTATCATTACTGTTACACATTCTGCATCTTGACCTTCACCTTGGAGTTTGGCCAGGCACCAATTGCTAGTCTGAGGGTGACTGACCTAAACAATCGCATAAGTGTAAAATGTTGTCAAGGCTGCCCCCAAACTGAGTCATAATGAAAACAAACTACAGCACTGGCTGTGTACTGGCCAGTGGCACAAACTGTACCCAGGGAGTTAAATACGCTCTTGGCCCTCAAATTTAACCCATTACCAATGTCACAAGTTGGAACAGTACAGAGTCAATCTGACTCAATAGAGGTTTTTAACATGTTCTTAACTCTCATTAGAAACTGAAGTAGTACAGTAATTTAATGATGAATTGGAATGCAATTATGATAATTATAATAGCAACTTAATTTTATGCTGTCTTGGAAAGTGCTCAACCCAAGGGCTGCACATTCAAATTCTGAGTTATACTGGTTAATGTCTTTGATTTGTAATATGAAGTAGTTAAATGTAATAGAGTTCAATTAGTAAAACTTATTGACTATATGCATGCAAATTGTTACTGTATATTTTAGAGTGTGTTAGTTTTTACTGTTAAAATAATTCTTAGGATGATCTTCTTAAAAATAAAAGGAATATATCACACTCTTCAATGATAGTCTTAGTGGTCTTAGTGTAAACCTGCTAGATGCTGCGATAAAGACATATGATAAAGGTATATGTTCCAGCGAGGAGGTAGAAATTTGATAAGGTTGACAAGTAGGAAGATATATTATAGTAGGTGCTAGGACAGCTTACACAGAAGCCTGGAACTAGAAATCAGCCAGGTAGGGTGTGAACATACTTGTACATGTTTGAGTGAATCCATGCCTATATACACTGGCACATACTTGTAGCATGTGTGTCCTCTGTGTGTCAGTACATGATTCATGGGATGGGGTGACACATATGGAGGATTTTCCCAAGTAAAAGAGGTATACAACTTGTTCTCCCTCCTTACGTGATTTAAGGAGGGATGTGGGGGCGTGCCAGAAATGGTAACTCACAAAATTGTTCTGATGCCATGTTTAAAAGTTTGGAATTCATAGGACATAAATACAATTGTAATTCTTAACTTAAATATCTGCTTCAGTTTGGGCTTTACTAAAATTCAGTAGAAGCGTATGTCTCCTAGCTACAAGAAATGTGCTGTTAACACATTTTGTTTCACATTTCATGTCTATTACTATTAGATATCAAACCTGTCACTTTTTCACTTTTGAGACAAAGTTCTCTAATGGTCCACATGTTTTTATAGGTGCTCATTTCACATTTTGTCATATTTCAGTATGGTTTAACTATCTCGCTACAGTTAAAATCCTACCTTTAAGAATTGTTATTTTGCAATTGAAACATGTTATTATATAGTCTTACATCTACTCAAATCCTAAGAACAGCATAAAAACAGAAAAAAAACATACCCCTCCGTAAGTTAATAAAACACATACAAACACACATACAGAGACATAGATGTTTCTAGAATTATGGCATCTGTAGACAAAGCCACTAAAATTTTAATTTTGAAAATTCAGCCAGATATCTAGTATTTCATAGATATTGGTTAAGTGTTTAGTATATTTATTTTACAGATTTGATATTTATGGTAAAGAAAGACACGGTCACATACACCTGCATACACACACACACAACGAAGGGACCCACTTGCTTTGGCCTGTGACACAAATTACATATTAGCTTGTCAATTTAGTCTTAATACCCCTCTTATCTTGCACACCATACACCATAAATCATGTAAAACTCCATGATAAGTTCGTTAAGAAATTTAGGTCCTAGGAGATGCTGGGATAGCTAAGTGGTTGAACACTCACCTTTGCAATCGCAAGGTCTGGGGTTCAATTCTGGCCTCGACCCATGTACACCGGTATGCTGAACTGTGGCACAAGTAGCAACCACCAGGATGGCTAGGTGATCAAGGCTCTAGCCTCTCATGTGGGAGGCCCTGGTTCTATTTCTGGCCCGCGAAGCCCCACATCTACCTGTGTGGAATGAAACCATGTCACACCTAATGATGTACAACTATGGAGGCTGCTCTCTCTCACTTTCTCAATAACAACAACAAAAAGTACAAAAAGACGTTTAGGTCTTTACTAGTTCATACATTCATTATTTGAAGAAGACACACTCTTGTCCAGAAGAATTCACCGTGAAATTCTTCTGTGATTAAAGGAGAGGTTACATGTAACGTATCTAGGTCAAAAATTTTATCGGCCAAATGGAGCCAGCAAAATCACGTTCACCTTGATTTCCTCATGCACAGAATGAGCAGGGTAGAGTATTTTTTGTTATTTCTATGTCTTCCCTAATATGCAATTTGTCATCACTGCTTCATGTACCAATATTCTGGAACGACAACATTCAAATGAGCTGTAGGTGTTTTCTTTTTCCCCTTCTGAATTTCCTTTCTCTTTTATAATTTCTCTAGATATCTGCTACCAGACACTCTGCTGGCACTTGTACAATCTTGAGAAGGGAACACTTGATAAAGTCCCTTTCTCTGACCAACCTGAAGCATGTCATGAGTCAGTGCTAAGAAAAGAGAAAGCATTCTTTCAAAATAAATGGTCTCACAATGGTGCTTCAACTCCTGTGCCAAGATGCTTACAACTGGGTCCTTCACCACAGAGTAGTGACTGCCCAGGGAGGCTTTGTTCGGGAGGATAGGTCAGAAAAGACAAACTCCAGGAACTAGCACAATTTCCATTATGCCAAGAGGGGCATTTGCACACCACTGTACCGATCTATAATGCTGATAGGAATGTGTCCCTGTTCAAATGGCTTTATATTGCCTCTTAAACTACAACAGAGGTATAGATTCATAAACCACAAAAACATTTGTTTTTCTTCATTAAAAAAATATACAAAGCTGATTAGAAAGATCTGGTGTACTGGCATATTTCAAGGACAAGTACTAAAGATAATCTTGTATATAAATAAATGTCTATAAAATATTTATACATACTATATATATCTATTATATATCACATATATAATACAATGTCAAAGATACATGGCTTCCTGATGTCAAGCCCAGCTTGTACTTCACTATAATTTTGAACATTCGGGACATTTTTTTGCAGCCTATGTCAAGAAATGCACATATTTCTCATCTTCCTTTTGAAAACAGAAACAAAGTTAATTCTTATTTGTCTTCCACTGAAAACTGTGTCTGTTTTATAAACAACATTGGGATTAACTTTTCCTTATAAATGATTCATCTACCACCTTTATTTCCAGATGAACATTCCAATGATCTAGCTTCTGCAAAATGGAAAGGGGAAAAATATTTGTACCTAGCTTTATCTGGCTCCAGAGCATAATGCTCATGAACACAATGCACCCAGATTTTGTGACCTTATAATTGATTTTCCCAAAGAGGCCTTGCTTCCTAATGTATTTGTTTGCAGTCACTGGCCATTATTTACATCAGACATTTTCTTTATAATTAGAAAAGTCTCTTTACCATCTAAGTCCCTGAACAAATAATGTAAATTACAAGAAACACTAGAGTCAATTATTAATCCAGAGCAAATAAATGTTCCTTTGCATTCATAGACCTTTTCAACAATAGATTCAAAAGAATTTCACTATTGGCACCATTGAGTCAGGTGAATTACTTTTTATTAAACATCGCTGAATTATTTTTTATTAAAAAAATAAAGGGGAAATTGTATACAAAAAATATTGAATAAGAGTGAAAAGTACATTTAAATTATATTATTAACATAGTTGCCTTATCTAATGGATAAATTTGCAATTGACTGAGACTGGAAAAAGAGAATTATGTGGTAGAACCTGGGAGAAATATTCTCAGATCTTACCAATTAGATAACTAGGGTAAATCTATATACTTAATAGGCTAATTAACTCTTGATTGATAGTCACTGAAGGAACATTAAAAAATGTCAAGTGTTCTTTACCTGTGCAACTAGAGAATCTCAAAAAAACAAAAAACCTTAGGAGTTAGACTTCATGATGCTTATGAAAAGTTGTAACCCTAAAATTTGGTGATCAATATCACAGACTTCCGTGGATTAGTGAGAAGCATATACTCACAAATAAAAATCTTCAAAGCTTTTCTATGCTTCAATTCAAGAATAAAAACATAAAACTGATTGCTTCAAATTTTAAAGCTACTTATTATGGCTATATAAATAATACCATGTAAATAAAAAATAAATAAGAGGAGTATTCAAGAATGTATTCTCAATGAACATGCCATCTTTCAATAGGAGAATGCTAAAGACATCAAAATCATATTTTGAGAAGAATCTGAAAGGGTAATTAGAAAGGTAGGGATTATTATGGAAATTCATAGGCAGAAGTAAGAAAAGTGATATACTTTAAAGAAATTTAGAAGAATAGTATAAGAAAACAAGGACGAAAAAACAAACTGTGTCTCCAAGGGATAATATTGCAGAAGAGCAGTAAAAGAAAAATTTGGAAAAGTTAGTTGTGGTCATGCCATGGAGGGTCATGAAGTTCAGCATAAAGGTAAATTGAAGGTTTATGAATGGGTGAGTGCTATGACCTATGCACTATCTAGTATTAATATAAATAGACAGTAGAGGAAAAGATATGGTTGTTAAGGGACAAGAATGAAGGCTAGGGCAATTGCATGGACAAGTCACAGACCTACAAGTAGATTATGTGTAGTTAACCATGCATGAAAGAGTGAAAGGTGTTTTCTGGGACTGTGAGGGGAGTGAATTCGAAGAAGTGAATTGATGTGCAGGCTGAGATAGTGAGACAAGGCAAAGACAACTAGAAGATTTCTAAATTTACTTGGTGAACTGCAGGACTAAGTAAACACAGGAGGAAGAGAAAGTTGGAGATGATGGTCAAGATTAGTTCAATTGTTTTTAACCTGTAATATAGAGGTACTGACAAACCATTCAACTTGAGTGACCAATAAGCCATAGAAAATCAGGTCAGGATTTAGGGGAAGAACAAGGCGAGATGTGGAGCGTTGAGACATCTAAGCACCAGTGATAGTTGAAGCCACGGTAGAATTTTGAATGTTATTGCTCACTAATATCTTCTTCCCCTCCCTGAAGGTGGTTGGTTATTCTTCCTCGCCCATTATAATCAGGCTTGACCATGTGACTTGCCTGGGCAATTGAGAGGAATGTTATATGCCACTTCATTAAAAACCTTTAAAAGCCTACTGATTCACAAGTCTCTTTTTCCCCTCTTCCATACAATTGGTAACATCCAGCTAAAGACTGATTCAGTAGTCTGGCCCTGGAGTTAAATTAACATGGAAAAACAAAGAAACAAACAAACATAGCTGATATGTAGTGTAAATGAGAAATAATTAGTTGTAAAAGCCACTACGATTTTGAAGTTGTTTACTACTAAGTATAATATCACCTAACCTAAGTGATAGGCCATGGGAATACAATTTCCCAAAAAGAAAGTAAAGAAAGATCAGAGGATGACCTACAATGAGCCTAAATCAGACATCTCTGAATTTTTCATTTCACAGGGAAACAAAACAAGACAAAACAAAACAAAACAAACAAAACAAAACAAAACAAAAACCAACCAGCAACTGAATTACGTTTGCCAAGTTACATTAAGTTACATAACTTCTTAATTTTTATCACTAATTTTTCTGTATAAAATTTTTGTATTAAAAATACTTGCTACATCAAACAAAGCTATTCTGGCCAACTTTGAAAATGTTTGCTCTATGAAGTATTCTATAATAAATAGCAACCACAGTCACATCCCAACAATTTTGAGTGTTCAAAATCGTTTTTAAAATATTACTTTTGCCTGTAAGTTTTTCTTTGTGTAAATTCACCAACCTAACATTCCTCATTAGATCATAAGAATTAAAATTATGTTTTAATGTTAGGGAGTATTTTTCTTGCCTAGAGATAGGGGAACTAGGCTTTCTGTAAGAAGTTGGTGGTTGATAACTGAATATTATCTTTTACTCACTACTCCAGCATGCACACTGATGTAAGAAAAAAGAATTTCAAGATCATAAAGCTAATGAATAAAAGAAGCTTACCCCATGTGCCATTTGGACATATTTGTTAGTCCAAGGCAGTAATTAATACTCATCATACATGACTTAGGAATTCAAGAGAAATTGTCACAGTTCTCTTTTTATTGAGTAAATTTTCAATGAAAATTTGTTTTATATGAATGTTCTATGTCTGGTATGTTGAAGAAACCCAGAAAAACCTCCAATTCAATTTTCTAATTCAAGTCAACACTACTTCTAGTCCTTTTCATTACTGTTGCCCAACCTTAAGGTTCTTACCTGCCAAATAATTGCAAATGTAGCCTTTTCAAAAGCAATTAGTTTTGCATATAGTTAGATTAATTTATTAAGAATAAGTTGGTAAAGTTAGTAAAATGTGATTTAATGCATCTATATAAATATATAGATGTAAAATTATATACATATGAAATTATGTATGGATAAGCTCACAAATCACAAAACAACCTTGTGCAATAAGCAGAATGGTTAATGTATTTTAAATTTAATGAAATTACATGATCTTTAATTCTAAAATCTTATCTCACTCTTCCTCTGTCCCCAAGTATTTAACTGTTGTAGGAAACTAGCTCATAGATCCATCTTCTTTTTAGGATAGTATGAGTACTTCTTCCTAATCAATATAAGAAAGCAGGCAGCAATAAAAAGGACAAATAATAAGTTTTAAGAAAACTCCAGTTTGTCAGCATAGGTGCTTCTGATTTATATTACATTATAAGTAGGACAAGAATCCATGAAAAGACAGGAGCTTTCTTGGGCTGCTTCTCATAGGTAGTTTTGTGGAAATCCCAATTTGATAGAATTTGGATTAAAGCATCTGGTGAGTGGCTAGAATCCTGTCTTTAAACCTGTGGGACTGTTTATCTATCTATCTATCTATCTATCTATCTATCTATCTATCTATCAATCAATCATCTACCTACCTACCTGCCTACCTAATCATCTACCTATCATCCATCTATCATCTACCTACCTACCTACCTACCTATTTATAATCATCTATCGTCAGTCTATTGATTGATAGATATAGGTCCCATAGATTAGGAGAGCAATGTCTTTCTTGATGCCCATTGTATCCGTTCTTTGGCTTTAGTATACTTTTACCAACTTTACAGACTCTACTATCGCTTCTGCCTTTCTGGAATTTTCTCTAGCTCCAGTTCGAAAGAGTGCTTCACAATATCAATATCATCAGTGCCTTGCCACTGGAAATCTGTTTATTTTATGTAGGATGTCTCCCTCAGCTGAATTCAAAAACTGTTTCCATTCAACTTCCAAAAGAGACAAGCCTTGATGACTGCTACCCTCTACATTTCAGTTTCTAAGCTGAGAGATGAAAGAATGGGTTCATAACTCATTTACAGAGCAGAAACAACATACATAGGAGCCTTTCCTAACCCAAGTTAGCAACTCTAGTCACCATGTGTACAAATATTTTTAAATAATATGCATCCTCAATGTAACAGGGATTTTTAAATTTTTTTCATTTTAAAGAGGAGTCAAAGTAATCCAAAGAGCCATTATTGATTAAAATATCTAGAAGTAGAAAAGTTTTGGGGCAAGCACTTACTTTACACTAAACTCTTTACATCAAACTAATTTCTTTCCATTAAACCCAACTCTTTGTTTTCCCAATCTACTATCTTTTTGAAAGAAAAGATATTTCTTTATGGGAAATATGGCTTTAGAGATGCCAAATTATGCTACAATATCTAAGAGCAAAAATTGCACTCACCTGTTTCATTACTGTTCATCCCTCCACAGCCCCCCAAAATAAGGCAGTGAATTCTCAATAAAAAGATTAATGCTTTCCCTGTAAGGTTTTACATCTAAATTTATAAAATGGCATAATCCAGTTCTTCCTCGGGACACTGATGAACTAAACATGACAAGCACTCCTGTTTTTCCTTTAGTATGTTGTGACACAATAATGAATGAATCAGAGGATCAAAGGGGTGAGAGAAAATTCAGCCATCCAACAGATATTTTACTCAGCACTACACCCGGTGGCAGGGTACAAAGATGACAGATGCACTCAGCCTCAGAGAGTACACAAGGTTCTCAGGGAGGACAGCATGATGCATCTACCAATAATTCCTGGGTAAACAACAACACTTTTGTCATGGGAACTTGGTGAGAACATCATTGTCCCTTACAGATTCACGCAGGAGTAAGTATCTCTCGAAATCCTTTAAGTAGCATATATGTGTCTAATGGATACAACCCTGTGTAATAAAGTCGCCATAATTTTTTCTATTTGTTCACTATAGTATTTTATATTTTCATCAGTCATAGCCAGAAGAATCTTTTCTAGTGAACACATCAATAATCCACGATGATATGAACATTTCCTGACCAATACCACTTATAGAAACTGGCGAACAACCAACACGTACTAGCCCTTGTCTTCTAGACAGTGATTTATTAAAAGTACATCCATGAGTCACACAGGACTTCCTTTCATGTAACTTTTGAGGAGCAGTGTTCTTGTATTTTAAAATGCCAGCTTAGGGAAATCCCACTGGCTTCCCCTGCTGTGAATAAACTGGTTGTCTGCAGGAGCTATCCCAAGGGGCCATTCAGAGGCCATTATTTCACTGAGAAGACTCTGTTAAAAAGAATAATTGGTACCAATAACACTTACCTGTGTATGCACAGAGAATGTTACCGTGCCATAACAAGCCCAGAATTACATAGCTACTGCTTAAAACATTGCAATGCTTTGGATTTATGAGATAAAGCCTGCCATTCATGCCCTTATTGGGACCTTCTCAATTCATTTGACAAACTTTGCTGTGTATTCACAGTTAAATCAAATCTGTCATGCAGTTACAGGCTAGTAGGGCGCAGCATATCAGATGCAAATGATACATGCTGAAAAGGTACACTTTGCAAAACTGGTTATTGGGGACCTGGCTTCAAATGCCTTTATAACTGTCATGTTCCTTTAAAACAGACACAAGGTTGTTTCAAAAGCAAAATCTACAGGATAACTAGGGATGAGCTTATTGTCTTAAGGGTATTAGAAAAATGAAGGAAAACAGTTACCATTACATAGAAAGACGGATCAAGCATGAATCAATATGGCAGAAATATAAGTGAACAGACACTGGGTTAGACATGGGAAGGAACCCGAAATGACTACAATGATGGCGACAAGAACAACAAAGATCATCGCTTAACCTGTTTTGTCAGAGCTGGTATTGATGGTATTGGTAGTGATGGAGGTGAAGGTAGTCTTTGCGCTGTCCTTGGCAGTTACAGATTTCTGCTTATTTTTCATGGCTTCCAGTGCTTTGAGCTTCTTGGCATGTTTCGTGCCTTTGTAGTGGGCCGCAGCCTGGCTCTACAAAGGAGAACAAAATGAACCATGCAATCAGGCTCATTTCTAAACTAGCATTCTCTGTATTACTGCAAATACAGACTTCCTTTCAATAATAGGTACCATTCAATCTAATTCTGGCCGTGGCTAAACAGTGGGCTTCTATTTAGAATGAGGCTAAAAAGTGATGGGGCTCAAGTTTCATAACCTCTGGATGGAAGAAAGACATACTCCATTGCTTCTCTTAAGAGAACACTAACACATGAACAGCATTTTCTTTGTGGAGTGGGAAAAAACAAGGATTTACACCTGTATTGCCTTTGTTCTGCCACAGAAGATGCTGGGCTCCTAAAGATTAACAAGATCCCTAGAAAAGAACAGCTCTCAGCTTCTTGGCTGGGGAGATGTGTTTTCTTTCTACAATGTGTCTTATTAATACAGTCCTCAACAGGTGTCTACAGAAATATTCACATATAAAAAGGGAAGTGGGCACCCTGGAGACTAAGATTGAAACTGGAGAGTTCAAAAGCAAATGCACTGCCTAAGTCCAAAAGGAGTACATGGATACTGGACAATTTTCTGATTCCTTCTTTCTCCTTGCTTCCTACAGAGGGTAGTCTGAGAAATTCAGGACAGTGGCATTCTTTCAACATGTGGGTCTTTCATACCTGATCCATTGTAAGAAGGCTCCAGGGTGTTTTGACTACAAAATAGGGCCAATGAAATTCTTTTGCCTGTGCCTTCTGAGATGTTTTTAAGTAGAAATATATATTTTCCCAAGTTTATATTTTCTTAACACTGTTTTTTTTGGGGGGGGGGGTGGAGAGTACTGGAGAGACACATTAATTGAGATAGAAAATCATCCTACAGAAATCTACATTTATATGTTTATTAATGTTTATCTATAGGGACAAAAAACCTTTGTGGTTTGAGGTGGGGCTGGGAGATTCTTAGATAAGGTTTTCTAGTTCAAAATGTTTAAAAATGTCACCTAACATAAAATAACTCAGCAAAGGATTATGCCTGTTAGACTACTCATTATTTCCCATGGCTTATTTAAACTCAATGCTCCATTTTGCCAGAAAAATAATCATTTCGTTGTTCTCTTCATTACAGCAACTGTGGTAGGTAGGGTGTTGCAGTATATCTTTTATAAATGATAAATAAAAAAATTGCACCTTAATTTGCATCATTCTGACAAGTATCCTCAAATAACTAGGTACCCTTATTGAAAGAACACTGGACAAGGAAATTATATATTAGGAACAGTTTGAACAGAGAGGACACTCATGCATTGGTTATAAGTTTTCCAACAACATGTAACATTAAAAGACATAGTGTGAGCCAAAATATGCAGTTAAGACTTGCTATAGTTAATAGAACCAGTGATAGAACAGATTGGTTTGATTCTACATAGAGAATTCTACTTTGATAGACAG
Source organism: Craseonycteris thonglongyai (assembly GCA_004027555.1). Taxonomy (NCBI): domain Eukaryota; kingdom Metazoa; phylum Chordata; class Mammalia; order Chiroptera; family Craseonycteridae; genus Craseonycteris; species Craseonycteris thonglongyai. Next base: position 16,224 of record PVKE010008005.1, read on the forward strand.
AGGTGTGTCTTTTTTTATTTCTTTCCTAGTTCTCCTCTTTAATAAACCAAGCCCTTTGACCTCATCTTTTGAGGGCAATGGTTATACTCAAGTAAATCCACAATATTGTTGATCATCTTCTCTAGGCAGCTGGTTTAATACTTCCCCTTGAAAGCAAGGTTCTTCTCTTCCATCAGCATGCCTACCCCTAGTAGAGAAGTGGATGTTTTAAATATAATATATATTAGAAGACAGGGTTGAAATGAACAGGGATATCTCTACTTATACTTTCAAAATATACATTTTCAGATTTCTAGCTAATCTGCATTCTCAGTGGCATTTCAAATCAGACAAAACTTTGTTTTAATACAACATGGGATCAGGTGAATGTCATTATTTTGGAAATAAACAAACTTACTCCAAGAGCATCCTGAAAATAAAGAATGTACTCCCCCTCCCACCCCCGCCACCTCCCGCCCAATACTCTCTGCACAGGTACAACTAAGCCAATGCTGTGAACAAGTAAAAGGGCTCCGGGAGTTGTGGGGAAGTGGGGATGACAAAATGACCAGTAGTCTGTGTGTCCCAACTATAACAACTGACACACTGGAAAGCACAATGAAACAAAACAACAGAAGAATGCATACTTGTTTGTTAATGGAATAATAGTCCCTGATAATAATTATCTTAATTAAAAATTAAGATAAAAATATGACAACTGATTAACAAAAGATAACTAGGCTTCCAAACTTTGGAAAAGAAAGAAAGAAATCCAATGATACGAAGGTCCAAAGTGCTATGGAGAGCCCCAGACAGGTGAATTAGGGGATGATGGTGTGTAAGGGGGAGATAGTACTAAAGGAGAACAATGTGATCATGCTGGTACAGGGTATAGGCTGGAGTATGAATGGACATATTAGTGGGAAACCAAACATAGACAGATAACCCTTCTGGATATAAATTTTCTGTGTCATCAATCTTTATTTAATGTTTGCAGAATTGAATGGGCTGCTCTTGGGTTATACTAGTATTAATTCTTCTATCTATGTATATTGACCCCATCATTCTTGGCCCACCTTGTATAAAGGTGTGTTCCTTGTGGGAAAAAAAGGAAACTCTCTTTACGCCTTTTGATCACTTCACTGGGCTGAGTAGATTATTCAGCCACATCTAATCTTTCTGTGACTGTAGATGAAGCTGCAGCCTAAGAAAGAATCATGCTGGGAGATTTGAAAAAGCAGCAGTTGGCCAGAGATATCTCTTTGGACCTCATCAGCTTTTCCTTTGGGCAGAGAGGCACTGGATGTAACCAAGCACACAATATTTCCTCCAAGGTTGTTTCCTGTTATTTATTAGTCAGTCTCTGAGTCAAGTCTTTCCCAGAAACCTGGGAACCATCAGGCACAAGAAAACACTTATTTTTCACAGGAATGATTTCAAGTTTAAAGAAGTGTATTGCTTCATTATGCCACATTTCAGAATTCTATATTTTCAAACTAAAACAGAATCAAATGATATTAGTACACATAAAAGTGAACAGAGCACTAAAAAGTGGACTTTGACAACTTCCTTTTAAATAAAAAGTGGAATATTGGTAGATTGTGTAATAAAAATCACTACTTCCAATCTTGAAACAGCACATGACACTGAGAAATTTAACAAGTGTGCTCACAGAGGCAAGTGCTTCTGACGTTAAAGACATGCACACACATTCCTGTAGAATAGATGACGCCACTTTAAATGTCATTGCCACATACTAGGCATCAAGAGCCAGTCAGACGTTTCAATCATCAAATTTTATTTTCAGTATTTCAAAATGGCTTCCAGTTTAAAAACAAAGTTCCAAAGTAGATAAAAATAGCTGTTAAATGGCTAGCATTTGGGATAACGTTCATCCTTTTGAAACACATATTTATGTTGCTTATCTAAGAAGCTTCTTTGTATGTCACTATTATCCTGTGAAACTCACTGGATACTTACTGTTCATGTATCATTTTATTCCTTTAGCACAAATGAAGGTATTTTAATATGTTTTTGTAAATCTGGGAAGTGGATTGTAAGCACACGTATCTGGTTAGCATAACTAATTTTCTAACACTTGATTTCAAAAGGAATAAGGTGGTCTTTGCTAGTTTATGATATCATGTAATTTTACCACATATTAAATTTACTAAAATAGGGGAAGCCAGGATGGTTCAGCAGGTTAAGTACTTTGCAGCCCTAGGGACCAAGGACTGAATCCTGGCCCCAGCCTGTGTGGACCCATATACTGAACTGGGGTGTGCTTCCCGTGTGGGAGACCGCCAGTTTGGTTCTTGTGCCCCAGTTGGGCCCCTGGCTAAAAGGGACATGCCTCCCATGCAGGAGACCCCCAGCCCAGTTCCCGCCCTGTGTGGCCCCCTCTCACCTGTGTGGAATGAAACCATGTTGAAAACCTGATGACATGCAACTATGGAGACTGCTCTGGGCCCTCCCCCTTCTCTCTGTATCTCTCTGCCTCTGTCTCTCTCTCTCTCTCTGTCAAAAACAATAAAATCTTTAAATTTACTAAAATAAAACAAAATTATCATATTAAAATGTAACATCAGAAAAAAAAATAGTGATTAAAGAAGTTGCCATCCTTTTGTGGGAGGAGAGAACACTTGAGCCAGAGAAATTTTGTGTTTTTAAGAAACTATTTGAGTTTTAAAATTTTAGCTTAGATTATTGTTTTGAAGATGAAGATGAAATGATAACGTGATATATTATAAAATCCAAACTCTAGCTTTAATTTTATATTTTGAGAACTATTAAAAAATCACTATAGGAAAAAAGTTTCAAATATTGATTGATCTCTATACAGTTGGTTTTTTGTTACACATGCTCGTCTTATACTGAGGCCATGTGCTCAGGCTCAGCCATATTAATTTAGGCCAGTACTATTCTGATTGGTCAGTGGCCAGTAGGTATTCTGTTTGGTCAGTGGCTTGTTAAATATTTTGACTATCACTTTTGTATATACCAGCAGAAGGCTTTAAAGTCATTTCTATCTTAATTTGGCTTAATTTAACATTCATATAAAGCATTAGTTCTCACGATGGGGTCCCAGACCAGTCGCAGCAGCAGCAGCTGGGAGCTTGTTAGAAATGCAGATTCTCCACTTCCATCCCAGATGTCTCAAAACAGAAACTATAGAGATGGGCCCAGAAATCTGTGGTTCACAAGACCTCCAGGTGAGTCTGATGCATACTAAAGTTTCACAACCACCCAACTTAAATATTAGTACATTTTCTCCAAAAATGACTTCTTCTTGTATAGCCAAAATCCAGGGTTTTTAAAAATTAATGTATAATTATTTGAAAAGATTGAACATTTACGTATTTCTAAATGTGAGCATGTGTATTAGCACCCCTGCCCCCTGCCAATTTAGCAAAAATTTATTTTCTTAAAAACCCTCATAAAAAGAACTCAAAATTAACTCAGATTTAGATGTAACTGGGGAACTTCCATCTAAGCAGGATGTATGCAAAATAGCAAAGCAACCTTGGAAATCTCCATACAAATCTAAAATCTCATGTAAGTGCTTTCCAAGCTCTTGTGATTTTTCTCTTTTTAGTTTTTACCTTTTCTCACCAAGCTAATTATTGTAGCAGCATGACTCTCTGACTCCATGATTTTTAAACTCTATTCGAATGCTTGCCATGACCCATCCACCCTGTGGGGGCTCAGGGAGGCTCCAGTTCTATGAAAAAACAATCCACACCAAGTCCTGTGTCACAATTCTGAAAACTTCACTATAACAAGCACCCAATTCACTATTTTATTTGCATCAGTGTTAGTGTAATGGATTTAGTGTTAGGCATGTCCAAGTTCTTTCATTATGCACTTAGTGCATTTTATTGAGGGGAAACTTCTTGCCAGTAGGCAAATAAAAACCACTCCGGTAAGCCAACAAGAGGACCTTCTGTTACTCCACTTAACAAAACTGCTGAAGAAGAAATTGAAAAATAAAACAGTTTACTGCTTTACATTTTTCTTACTGCTGTGAATACACGTAACTTTGAAATTCTCTTATACAAGAAATGTGATATAGATATTTTTATTTCTTAAATTCATGTCCCATAAAAGGTATTTAATAATTTATTTTAACTTGTGATTATGTAATTAATGTGAAAGTAGAAGAAAAAAAATGAAAATTCACTGGCATTGAATCCTGAATTAAAAAACATGATTCAATTAAGAGTGTTCTTTCTGAGCTCAAGTGATTGATGCCTTACTTTAAATGTGTTCCTGTCTTCTTACTGTTCAATACAGAAATGAACAGTAAAAGTCACAGGAACAGAAAAATAGAAAAAGAAAAAAAAAACTGCAAGAGGAAAGTGATTTTTATACTCTACCACTATTCACCAAAAAATAAATAAATAAATAAAAATATAAATAAACATTTTATAAGCCAAGAAAAATACCTTGTCACTTACGTGGTTGCATAAAAATAATCTAGATAGACTAATCTTTTCAGTTTCTCAACTCATCTACAAATGTCACGATTTTGAAATGTTAAGCATTCTAATGTTTTGAAGTACCTAATGTGAATGGTAAAGTAGCTCTTATTTGAGTGAGAAAAGCTACTGTGAGGCATGTATCCTGGTTCTTATCGTGAAACTACTGTTTTTATATGTTTGGAATACAAACAGCTGCTTTACTGGCTTCTCATGGTTGGGTCATATCTGGGGGACTCTCAACTAACAATGGGCTATTGAAGCTGGCTCACCTCATCTAATCAAGCTAAAGGGAACACCTGACTGACTAAGTGTGCTCAGTATTTTGGGGAGCTTTTGGTAAGCCAGAGACCTCAAATCAGTTGTAACGCTAGTGATAAAAAATTTCTTGTATGAAATTGAGAGAAATCAGAAAAACTACTTTGTCTAACAGTCAGCCGTCCTCAAACTGCGGCCCGCCGAAAACATTTATCCAGCCCGCCGGGTGTTTTTGCCGCCGATGCCTGTCCTGCTTAGCAGCCGACTCGTCCCGGGCCCACAGTCCGGACCTCCAACAGTCTGAGCAACAGTGAACTAGCCCCTTGTTTAAAAAGTTTGAGGATGTCTGCTTGAACTACTCAGCCAGTATTCAGTATCCTTTGACAATGTCCATAGCTTAACACTTCACATAGAGTGTGATGGTCATGTATCATTTAAGAGTTTTGAGGCAATTAGAAATACTGAATCTAATTATGTTCAAAGGTCAAGCTGTCCTAGGTGTTGGCATCAGTAACAGAGAAAAACTTTTATTTCATGGCATGACACGTGTGCTTCCTCTAAGTAATGTCCTTATTCCTCCAGGTAACCAACCTGCCCCATGCCCCTCACCAGTCAGTCAGTCACAATGTCTGTTCTTTTACAAAAATAACTGCTTGCAGTGTACATAAATGAGAGATGATCCTCCCTTTTTAAGAAAATGACCAAAAGAAGAAATAATTTTTCAAGCCTTTGTATTACGGTACTTGCCTTTGCCTAGAGCACCTTCATGTGCCTGACAGATCTCTATCCATCACATGCCACCCCCTCCATGCAGTCTCGGGCATGCCTGTATTATAGCACTTGTGTCACTGCCCTCAGAAGGGTTAAAGCCTGTTTCTTCTAACAGAGAGTGAATGTCTCAACAGGAAGACTCGATGCCACTTGTCATTCTGTCCCTGCATCCTAGTCTAGAGATCTCTAAATAGGTGCCTATGAAATGCACTTTGAGTTAGCTTCACATTTTGATTTTAAAATGGAAATATATGCATATGGTGTCTCAATGGATTTTATATGTGAACAAGGTTCAACTTAACTCTCTGCCATTCTTCGGCATTTTGCCTTATCTGTTGAACACACTTCAGGGCATTTTATGGCACTTAATGCTGGAAGAGCATCTGGCATAAACACAAACTATTATTTTTTTCTCCTTCTGGCAGAAGCTCATCATCAATTGCAAATTGTGCTATTTACAGGAGCTCTTTTTGCACGATACATAGCAAAAGAATAATATGGAGACTGTTTCACTTTTTAGAAATTTTGATGAATAGCAAGTTTTGTTTTTTAATCTGGGAAATTCGATGAGTAATTTCAGTGATGAGTCTGTATTTTAAAGATTTATATAAAATACTGAATTCTTTCAAATACACATATAAACATTTTCAGTACTTGGAGAATGCTATTACTGTAACACCATTTTTTAAGTCTCAAAATGGACTATTTTGTGCTCTGTAACAATCTAGTAAAATTAACTCTGACATTGTTAACCTATTATCTTCCCTAGAAATTCACAGAATAATAAGTATTCTATATTTTCTGAAGAAGAGTGCCTTCCATTTGGGAAAAATGATTAAACCCCCTACTTCTCCATAAATCAAGGAAGGGCTTCTTTCTATAGGTTTGCAGCATTTCTAGTTTCTAATCTTAGAATTGTTCCAATTGTTTATTTAATAACCTTGTCCCAAAGATCACTTCTAAGCTTTGCAATTATTATTGAGATTCTTTGGGAAAATAATGGTTTATATTTGAGCCAAATGTTTTGTCAGTGTTAATTAAGCTCCATAACAGTTATTAGGTACACTGGGAAAAGAATGGAGAACGAGACCACAAATAACCTCAATAACCTAGACTAGTACCGTATTTTCCGGCGTATAAGACGCCCAGGACCGGGCGTATAAGACGACCCCCTAATTTTACAGTTAAAACATAGGATTAGGCCTATATTCGCTGTATAAGACTTGTTGTCTTATACGCCGGAAAATACGGTAGGCAGAATCCACCCCATTCCAGTCCTTTTGCTGTTCATTCATTCACAAAGGACTCAGTGAACTGTGGTCAGACACTATTGTAGTACGAGGATAAAGTAGAGAACAAGTCAAACTGATAAATTAAACTACATTTACAAGTTGCTCTATTAAAAATACTATAGGCAAAGTAAAAATGTTCGAAAAATATGAAAAATATTTGTAAGTCCTACATAAACTTCATATTACATAATAAATCTCTAGAAAATCAGGAGGAAAAAAACAACAACTATTAAAAAAAATGGCAAAGTCTGCACCTGATTCAATGAGATAAATAATGTCAAAGTATGAAAGGCTATTTGGGACAAAATAAGGGTTTTATGAGAATAAATGCCCATTTTTGATCAATATACAGGAATGCTACTGTTTATCTGTGTAAATCAATTGGTGTCTAGGTTAGAACTCTGGAAATAGATAAACATTGAGAATAAACTATACTTTGGTGGAAACTGTGGTTCTAGGAAGAAAGAAAAGAAAATGCTTTTAAAGAAGAGAAGCTTGGCTGACTTGACCCCACATCAGGACACAGCTTTGACCAAAGATGTCTGAAGTGAGATTATTTCATGAGCAAACCCTGGGGAAATCACCCAACTTCTCAAATAATGGTCTCCTCCTGGGCTTAGAAAAATATGTGATGCACAAATAAAGGCATATGTTGTTGTTGTTTTTAACTTCTATATAACCAAAATTGCAGAAATAAATGGCTTTGGTCTTGGCTTAACTTTTACGGGAAGAATGAACTGGGAAGAGAGTGACAATGGCTTTAGAAAACTGAGTTATCTGGACATGTATAAATGCCTGATATCTTATTATGCCAAAATTCCTTTCCATTGCAATACACACATACACACATACATACACACACACATACATATATACATGCACACACACACATTTTTTTTTTCTGTGTATGCTTTAAAATTGGCCATGGTATAGGTGAGTTTGGTTAGCAAGAAAATGTTCTAATCCCAAGAGGTTAGTGTTTGGAGAAAATGTCCACAAAAAATCAAGTGCTAAGAGCACAGTATCCCCAAAGAGCATTCAGTAGACCTTAGTAGAATTTTTGCCAGGAAGATATTTTTCTGAGGTGAGGCTTTCAGAAAGAGTTCAGTGTATCAATTGTATTAAGGAGACCCTACTGTTCTTTTATGCAGTGGATATTTATGTGAGACATTTATAAATGCTCATCTGTGCCATCTATCATGCTAAAGGCTTTTTATAAATATCTCCACTTACTCCTTCCAAAGACCTATGAGGGCATGACAGTTATCATGGACATTTTATAAATGAAGAGACTGACACTCTGAAAGCCAAAATAACTCAACCACATAGTGAGGACTGAACAGGGAATGTACCCATGTCTGTCAATCTCCAATGACCACACTTGTAGACCCTCTTCTCAATCCAAAAGGGAGTGGACAATGGAAAATAACATGTGCCCTTATAGTGGCTCACCTTGCAGAGGACTTAAGTAAAACTAAATAGTATATAAAGATTAAGCTCATTAACAAATTATAATCCATAAAATTTCACTCTATCTTAGGTCCACACTTCATATAGCATTATGAGGGCCCACCTAGTTCAATTATTTCAGTACAAGATCCAATAAATTAATGCTGATGTGCTACACAAAGTATGGAAAACAATGTGACGTTTGCTTATACCCCAGTATGTGAAGCCTACAGGCATCAGAAGGTAACACTGGGCACAAGTCAGCTCTCGCAGAGAGCCTTGTAGGCTCAGCTAAGGATTATGTTCTTTACTCTCTGTTCACATGCAAGGCTGCTCAACGGTTTTAAAAAACACAGACACATAAACATGTTTGCATTTTTATGAGATCATCCTGGCAGGAACAAAGAGGATGGATGAGAGGAGGAGGGCAAGAATGGAGGAGGAGAGAGTTAGATTATTATTGCAGTGCTCCAAGGAAGAAATGTCCACAGCTAAGAATTTGATGACAGTGAAAGCAGAGAAAGAAGGGTACACACATTTGATTATTATGCGAGTTAAATGTCAAGAATCAGTGGTGAATTCTGAGGGGTGGTCTCAAAGATGCCTCACAGGTTTCTGCTTTTTGCAAATGTAGGATTGGAGCTTCCATTTCTTAGAACTGTTAGTATTCAAAGAGGTCCAAATGTTTGGAGAAAGAGCAGGAGTTGGGTTGGGGAATGCTGAGTTGGAAGAGTCTTTGAAAGATGTAAGTGGGCCCTGCAATTAGCTATGTGGCCTGGGGTTTAGAGGCGAAGTCTAGGCTATAGCTAAATTGGGGAGTTATCAGTAACAGATGGTAACTAAAACCACTGGGAAATGCCATTTGAAAGGCAAATAAACTTTTTTTTTCCTGTTTAACCACTGAAATACAATCCTTAATCAGCTGCAACATTTGAATGAACTAAGACTCCAACTGACACTGTATAAGATAACATATTTCCATATTCTTCATTGCACTAAAGTATACTTCATTTAGCTTTAGGGAAAAAAAAAAAAAAGTCTTTTCTTAAAGTGTTTAAAATGTTCAAGTTCTAGCCATAGAATGAATCATTCCCTTCTCATCTTTATACAAAAATAAGTTAACTAAAAAGAAAGGACCCATTTCTCTTTTCTGTATAGAAGATCATATCTCAGCATATGGTCTCTAGAGGCCAGATACCTAAGGATAAGAATGTTATCACTAGATCAGCAAAATGAGGATTGGTAAAGCCTGACTATATTGGCAGAAGGCTACAATAAGGTGGCCTCCAAACCAGGCAGTCGATTGTTCTCTCAGTAAAAATTGTAGTGGATCGAATTAGCCGTTTACAGAGAACTTAACTTATTAAAGGGTAGGTCAAAAGCAACAAAGCAGGATGGGAGTAGTAATCAAATGCTAACTGAATGTAAAAGAGAGTTGTGCTTAATGAATATTATTAATGTGTCTGAAGTAATGGTCTTAGTTGAGAGGTTTCATCCTGGCATCCAGAATAAGGGAATTTAAAAGTCAACATCACATAGATTTCTTCTTCTTCCCCTGATAAATAGATAAATATAGAAGAAACAAGTAAACAAGCAATAACAACAACAACAACAACAACAACAAAACCCTAATACTATCAGTCTCTATCTGTTCAGAACAAAGGAGAAAGGGTTTGCTCTGTAAATCATTTTTAAAACTTTTACAAGTGTAACATTTAAGAGTCTCAATAAGTATAAAAATGAAGCATTCTCTGACTTTAATACAAGAAGAAATAAAAAGCTACAACTTAGTGATATTACTAAAACTAAGATTCTAGTCCATATTTTTTCAATATTTTTAAATATTCATTTTTAATTTTTAAACAGACCTTCAATTTCAATGCTTTGGGAAATGGTGTCAAAATAGGAGCTTCACTTGACATGTTTTTCCAATAATATTTGTAATTAACATTAAAAAAGTAAAAATAAAAAAGCTTTTTCTAAGTTAAGAATTACTAAAATTTTGAGTTTGTAAATATTAAGATTAGGATTTTCTGTGTTATCTGAATCTCTAAATTGAATTTACTAGAGTCAAAGTAAGTTAACAAAATCCATAAACATCTATATTTTCATGACAAGTGGGATACTTTGAATCCAATCTAAAAAACAGGAGTTGTCTAAGTGATGCTTGTTAATATCACTGCTTCCACTGTTTAAACCAGGAAGAGATTTTCCCCCTTGGGCATATATTAACAATTTACTTTTTGCAGACAAGTGCACAAATATGATTAGTTTTTGCAAATTGCTCTTTATTCTGTTACTAGTAAGTAATTTTTATATTATTACAATATAAACAGATGCTATTTTCCACTACACATTCAGCTGTAATGAGCTAATTTAATGTGTTAAAAAACAACAAAAGAACTTCAGGAATGATTCAGTGACTTATGCCGCATGGAAACCAAGAGAAAAATCAAGCACAAGTTTGCAAAATTATTCCAAGATTCAGCTTTCAACAAGGAATTGTGGGTCCCTCGTTCTTTGAGGTATTTTCTTCAAAGCTGTGTTTTCACCTTGGCAGGGTGAGTCCTGCAAACAGTCTTCCAACTGGAAGGGCCCCACCAGTTTTCCTGATTGTTATGCTCCTGAAACTCACACTATTAGTGTCAGTCCTTCAGATTAGAAATTAAACCGATTGATTTATTTATCTGTTCATTTAAATATGTAGTCAACAAATTTATTATGCTATGGGGCATTGCAACATATAGACAGGCATTGAAAAAAGTAGAGTTAGAAAAGAACACGAAAAGATGCAGCAATGGAAATACCTGGAGAACTGGTATCGTGGAAGCCATGAAAAATAATAGCTTGGGGAATGGTTTTCACTATTGACGGCTCCCGCCACAGCAGGTACGAAGAGAACATAAAACATCTACTGGATTTTGCAACATATATATTGTTGGTGATTGTGATACAGGACAAGATAATTTAATGTTTAATTAATTGGAACAATGAAGTCTGGGAAAGATATGTAATAAATGAAGGATTTGAATGCTTGGTCACAGAGTTGTCAAGTCAGGGGCCTTCAAATGCAAACTTTGTCCATCTGACACTGTCATTCTGAACAGAGCACTATTGCCTTATTGAATTGTACTATGTTTCCATATTCTAAGTGGATAACTGGAAACAGACATGCATTTTGACTCTAGCATTTATAAAGCACAAAATAGAGATAATCTTTAAAATAATATATATGTTTTATTGTTTTTGACAGAGACAGAGAAAATGAGAGAAGGGGGAGGGCCCAGAGCAACCTCTGTAGTTGTATGTCATCAGTTTTCGACATGGTTTCATTCCACACAGGTGGGTGGAGGGCCACGCAGGTGGGAACAGGCCTGGGGGGCTCCTGCATGGGAGGCATGCCCCCTTGAGCCAGGGGCCAGGCCGGGGAGTGATAACCAAACTGGGGCCTCCTGTATGGGAAGCACACCCCAGTTCAGCATATGGGTCTGCATGGGCCAGGGCTGGGATTTGATCCTCGGTCCCTTGGGTTGCAAAATGAACACTTAACCCACTGAGCCACCCCGGTTTACCCAAGGGTAATAGTTTTAATAGCGTCAATGTGTTATCTTAAAATAATTCAATTTTGAATATTGACCTCACTTATAGGTGGAATATAAAACTGAAAGTTACAAAGACACAGAGACCTATGGACACACCCAATAACTTGGTGATTGCCTGCGGGAAGGGGAGGAGGGGGGAGGGAGAGAGGGAGGGGAGGTGGGAGAGGGCACCAGCATTATGGACACATTCAATGGTTTGGTGTTTACCTGGAGAGGAGGGAGGAGGGGGAAGGAGAAAGGGAGATTTGTGTGGGGAGGGGGGAGTGGGCACCAGATATATCGGGTTGGAGTGGGACCTGATTCTGGGAGCTGGGCACATAATGCGATGCATGGGTGATGTGATGTGGAGTTGTCCATTGGGAAACTGTCTTATTGTTACCAACCAATGTCACCCCATTAAATTTAACAATAAAATATAAAATAAAATAAAAGAAAAGAAAATTTTAAAAGTTTAAATATAATTAAAAAAAGAAATAATATAAAATAACTTATAAACAAATCATCCAGTATTCATTCTTTCAAATTTCTGAGGAGTTTGTTCTGTAAGTAGGGGCACAGTAGGTGGTCAATATCTATTTGCTCAATGATAATTATATATTATTACTTAAAAAGGAGATCACACTTTTCTACTGTTACTTAAAATACTTAATTCACTTATTAATATATGTTAAACATTTTGACATTTGATTGAGAATTTTTGGGTCCCATCTTCATGATTCTTGCCAATCTCAGGGAGAGATAATACAGGTTGGTACAGTAAGCAACAAGATAGAAATATTAAGGAAAAGCTCCCAACTAGTTTTCTAAGTTTATTCATATCTAACATAAGTCGTTTTACCTCCAGTATGAAAATTTCCTCATAGTAAATAGAGTACTGTTACAAAAGGTTATAATCAGGTTACTGAGTGGTATGATTAGCTATTTTGAAAGTAAATTTTTAGATAAAGACTTAATCTTAATTATCCATAGAAATATTAACTTTAGGCTTTCCTGAAGATTGGTATTTTAATTTAGCTTCCCCATGTCTTCAATATCCCCAATGCCTGCAATGGCCATGACTTGCTAAATCACCAAAACCACATGGGGTTATAGATGTCTGATGACCAGAAATGCTCGCTGCAGAAAGACTATGTATAAGAGAAATAAATATCTATGTCCTCTAAGTCTCTCTAGTTTAGGGTCTCTTTGTTACATCAGCTTAGTGTTAATGTAACTACTACAAATCATTTCCATAGATTTTCAGGTTAGGGACATAGAACTTTGTTGTCCTATAATGATAATCCAATAGTATATACCCTTATCTGTGAAAGATATGTTCCAAACCCCACCATAGATTCTTAAAACCACAAATATTACCCAACTTTTTATGTACTACATTTCCCCCCATACATACATACCTTTTCACTTAATAGAAGCACTTTACAGCTTCTCTTTGGCATATCTGAATGGCCAGCACCACTACTCTTGAGGCTTGCGGGCCATTATGAAATAAAATAAGAACTACTTGAACCCTATATATACTATATATTTTCCTATACATACATACCTATAATAAAGCTTAGTTTATAAATTAGGCACAAAGATCAACAAACAATAACTAATAATAAAATAGAACAATTATAACAGCATACTCTAAAAAAAGTTATTTGAGTGGATTTGGTGCCATTGTTAAGTACAATAAGGTTTACTTGGGGAACCTGGGAAGGTTCAGTGGGTTAAGCACTCGCTTTGCAGCACTGGGGTCCAAGGATCAAGTCCTGGCACGGCCCGTGTAGACCCATATGCCGAACTGGGGTGTGGCTCCAGTTCGGTTCTCACTGAGGCGAGCTTCCAATGTGGAAGGCACTCGGTTTGGCCCTAGTTTGTGGCCTCCCATGTGAGAGCTCCCTGGCCCAGCTCTCACCCTGCGCGGCCCCCTGTGTGGAACAAAACCATGTCAAACACTAATGATGTACAATTATGGAGACTGCTCTGGGATATCCCTCTTCTCTCTGTCTCTCTCTGTCTCTGTCCCTCTCTCTGTAAAAAACAATAAAATAAATCTAAAACAAGAAAAAAAAGAGGGTTACTTGAACATAAGCACTATGACACTTGGACATCTCATCTGATTACACAGAATACTACTAAGGGACTAATGGGTCAGTAGTATATACAATGCAGATGTTCTGGACGAAGTGATGACTCACATCGGCACAGACAGAATAGAGTGGTGCTAAATTTCATTACACTACACAGAGTGGTGGGCAATCTAAAACTTACAAATTGTTTATTTCTTTAATTTTCAATTTAATATTTTCAGACTTCAGTTGACCACAGATAACTGAAACCACAGAGAGCAAAAACATGAATAAGGTGGGACTATTATAATAGCTACCAAATATTTTCCACTTAATATACAAAGGCTGTCAGGAAAAAACTCCTGCCATAAATGTCTCTGTTATTCATATTACATGGCTGGCTACTTTTTGGAGAGCCCTCATATTCTATTGTCAGGGACTCAGAAAAAATACTTATTTCTTCTTCCTTGACAAAGAGTCAGACTACTACTCTCTTATTTAAGGGACTATGTGATTGAGTTATATACAATGCATATGAGTGGAAGTGATGTGCACTATGTCCAGCCTTGGTTTACTAAAACTTCCCAAGCACAGTTTTCCAGGTTTTTTCTCTCTTTGTCTATTTGATGCAAACAATCATAGCCACTTGGAAGTCACACATTAAAGATGTTAAGACCACAAGATGGAAGGGCCTGGCCTCCTGAATCACCACTTGGAAGAGACTTGCCGATAGATGAAAGATACATATTTTGGATATTACATAAGCAAAATTTAAATATCTATTATTAGAGTCATGATATACCTTCTGATTGATTTCCCTTAATGAATGCATCTACCTTTTTATTATTCTTTAAGTCTAGAAAAACAGAGTTCCAAGCCAAGGGAAAGGAAGGTGAGTGAGTATAAGGACATGATTAACTCTTCCAAATTAATTTTTTTTGCTAATCATTGCCTAAATGGAGCACTACAGCACTCTGAAAATATGCATGCCCTGTGATTTTGAGAGAAGCAAGAATATAATATATCTTTCTTTGGGCCGTGGGTAGTTCTTTGGATAGCCTAGAGTAAAGAAATATTTAGGAAAGGTGCTGAAACACAGATCTGGATAGGACCAACTCCCCTTTCTCTATAATTCCTTGTCAATTCTTAATAAACCAATATGGTTGGCCTACCTACTTTCCCCAAATGTTCTTTCTACTTGAAACCAAAGGCAGAACTATGACTGGAAG
Organism: Craseonycteris thonglongyai; assembly: GCA_004027555.1. NCBI lineage: Eukaryota > Metazoa > Chordata > Mammalia > Chiroptera > Craseonycteridae > Craseonycteris > Craseonycteris thonglongyai. The sequence continues at coordinate 31,339 of PVKE010008005.1, forward strand.
GTTTCCTCAGTCTTTCATCAAGGCCAGGTAATGTCTTCTGACAACAGTGCAATGGAATTTTAGTTTCTGATATCCCATTTGGCTTTGACAGAAAATAAATCAAAAGACCCTGCTCTTTCTTAAGAGGTCTGAAAATGATTGACGAAACTCCCCAAGATTTTAATATCATTCACTTCAAAAATAAATACTACTTTTATTTCAGGAAACTTTTAAATCTATAGCTTTTCATGGTTCCTTATTTTCCCCTGACTGTCTTTTTTCATCACACATTTAGAAAGCTTAAAAATATAAAATAGGTTACCTATATCACTTTTTTAAAAATCTTTTCTGGACACACAGAGATAAACTTGTGATTCTTTTTTTCAATCTTACATGAATTTCATCTTATAGATCTCAAGTTCCTTTTGCAAACATTCATTCATTTTTTACTATCTTCAAGCGATGAAGGTAAGAAACATTGACTTGCAATAGGTGTGCAAATGCAAAAAAAAAAAAAAGCCTTGCACAAATTTTAATACAACCCAGGAGATCACAATACCAGGTCTGTGATGTAAGCATTAGGTAATGGTCTTATTCTAAATAAAATGAAATAAAATTAAGTTTTAATTTTATCACCCTGAGTTCAAATTTTGGCTTTCTAGTCATCTTCTGGGTGGACTTAGCTAGTTACCAGTCTCCAAATCTCAGTTTTCTTATTTGCAAAATTATTATAAAAAATTATATATATATATATTTTTTATTTTTTATTTTTTTTTACTTTGTGAGGATCAAATTAAAGATGCAAAATTTCAGGCTCTTGAACAAAGAGTAATTATGAGTCATAAGTTCTGGAGTCACCATCCTGGTCATTGGTTTACTTACTATTTATCACATTAGAACCATATTTTGTGGAATAAATAGCTTTTTTTCCCATCCAATTCCCAGATTCATCCCCATTTGGGAACCTCAACTAACAGCCCCCCAATCAGATCTAAATTACACTAATTGGAAGAGAAAATAGTATTAGTGTTAATAAGATAGAATAAAAGATATTGAGGATATTTTCATAATATAACTTACAGGAGGTAAGCTAAATAGACTCTTAGCATGAAGGAAAAATGTTTGTTTTGTGGGTATTTCATTCCAAGAAACTTGAGAAATCTAACTGCCCCTTCTAGAGCTCCAAAGATGTCAGCTCCGAACTTGCCCTGCCCTTTTATAGTTATATCTTAAGGAAAACAAAAGGGTAAGTGATGACTGAGCATCAGCTCTGTGGGAAGTGCAGAGAGAGCAACTTGCCAGGGAGTTCATAAACCCAGAGGACAGTGAAATAGGAAATGGAGAGGAGGAAAATGGGGAGGTATGAACCCGATTCCCATCCAAAGGGATTAACGGAGGACTTTATGGACTGGTCCATAACTAAATAAGAGAGTTAAATAAATTTGTAAACATGAATCACCATCTAATATTTGATTTGCTTACTGCCAAAGAGCAAGATCTTCCCAACCTAATATTAAGGGCATAGCTATATTCTTAAAAGTTCTTGCAAAGTAAGTATTCTGACCTGTGTGTAAATACAGAACAGAGAGGAGTTGCTGTGCTACAGGCTAGGAGTGCAGGGAGATGGGAAAATGATCCTCAACTTCCTGGTCTTCCTCTCCACAGAGGCTAGTTGATCCCTCTCTGGATAGTTGCTGAGAATTTTCTTTGGGACCCTTAAGATTTATGAGGGGTCCCCCCTAAAAAGGAGAGAAGAGATGTTCTCAGAGGTACCTTTCAATTAAAATGTTATATGGCACAATTATGGTATATTTTAAAGAATCAGGGAGCAAAGTGTTGTGTTTCAAAAACATTCCTTTTTCTTCCTTGAATATTTTCTTTTTAAAGTTCCTTGAAGATTTATTTTATCTTATTGTTTGAGAGAATATGAGAAAGAGAAAGAGACAGAGACAGACAGAGAGAGAGAGAGAGAGAGAGAGAGAGAGAGAGAGAGAGAGAGAGAGGGCCAAGAGCAGTCTCCATAGTTGGACATCATTAGTTGTGACACGGTTTCATTCCACAGGTGGATGTGGGGCTGCATATGGTGGGAATTGAACCAGGGGCCTCCCACATGGGAGGAAAGAACCTTCACCATTGAGCCATCCTGGTGATTACCAGTTGTCCTGCAGTTCAGCATGTGGGGTTTGCGTGGGCTAGGGCTGGGAATTGAACTCTGGACCTCAAGTTTGCAAGGCAAGTGCTCAACTGCTGAGCTATCACAACATCCTAAAGTTACTTGAAAAGACACATTCTAGATTTATTTTTTCTTCTAATTTTTGGTGTGATAAACAATGTGTTTCTTTTATTTTTAATTAAATACCAGCTTGACTACCATCACCGTTTCAATTTCCAGTCTCTCATTTTCGCTATAATCCAGATCTGTGTCACATCTTCCCAAGACTGTTACTATAGACAAAAATAGGGCCACAGGGAGAGAGAGAGAGAGAGGGAGAGAGGGAGGGATGGAGGGATGGAGAGAGAGAGAGAGGGAGAGAGAGAGAGAGAGAAAGAGAAAGAGGATGCAAAGGGATACAAAGGAGGAAGGAGATGAGGTCATCTTTAAGAAAAGTGTAGCTACCAGACCAGCTAGAACTAGATGTTGGCAGCCCTGAGCAGACGCAGGGTGCCATCTTGTCACTTAAGGTACACTTTAGCTACACAGAATTATAAGAGATTATAATATTGTTAGTATAGCAGCAAAAAAGAAATCTCTGCCCTTTGTGTTGCCATGACAGTTTCAATAAGAGCCAAATAACAAAAATCCCTCCTCAAAATAGGAATGAGTGGTCAGTGAGGGCCTGCCTAGGAATGCCTATAATGTCACCCATAAAACTTGAATATTTCACACTCGCATTTTAAGGGCAATGGATTCCTAAGTCTTTTTGTTCTTTGAGGAAACTGGTCTTCTCCGGGCCTGCCTGCTCTCACCTTCTTGAAAGTGTACTGTCCATCTTTAATAAATATACTGCTTGTTTGGCTTATTTAGTGTGTCCTTGAATTCTCTCTTGTGACAATGCCAAGTACCCATTTTTCGGCAACAAAACCATTGAAGAACACCAGAAACAAAGTCACAGTTCAAAACGGCCCAAAATGTATCTTTCCTTTCATGGTGACTGTGCATAAGCACTATATTTAATGAAATGCATGGACTTTGTGGTCAGAAGACCTGGTTCCAATCCCGGCTCTTGCTGGTAAGGGGGATTTGGAGAGCCTTTTTCAAGTTCAAGCTTCTCATTGGCAAAGGAGAAGTACCAACATATACCTGTTCATTCATTCTTGCATTAAACGTTAAAATCCATACCACATATAACACTCTGCTAGATACTAGGGCTGTGCTGGTGAAACAGACTTAGTCCCTGTCCTTGGCAAGCTTGACATCATAAGAAATAAAGGAGACCATAAACTTAAAATACAGTAAATTCTCAATACATGACAGTTATAGCTTTTATTGTTCAGAACACTGTTATTATTTGACTCTCATTGACCAATCTTGGTGCAATTATGAGGCTTTTACATGATTTAAAGATTTCTAATAAAAAAATAGCAAAAGAACTGCAATTAGCTTTCAGATAAAGTGTATTTCTCCAGCACTGGATTGCTATAAAATAACCAAAATGTATTTGTATGCATATATGTATGACTCATATTAAATTGCCTGCTTTTGACGATTTTTGACCTAGAAAACCAGCAATTTCATATGCCCCTCCTAGTATGTCAGCAGGTGGGGGATGGGTGCATAAAAAGACATATGGGAGGAGAACGGTGATGAAGAGTACATGTTACAAACACTTCAGTCTATTCAATGTCACAGTTAACTAATACAGTTCTGATATTTAAATTTTAGAATATTCTTAAGAATGGAACACGTTGGCTTTCTTCCAGCTATAGCTCCAATATAAATTCTCTAAGCCTAATGAAAAATATGTTTAAAATGAAATCATCTACACATATACACCATCTCTGAAACAAATGTAAGCAGCATTTGTACACAGTTTATATCAGTCAGTTGTCCACAGTATACTATTCCGAGTAAATATTCCAAAAAGGAATATATACAGCAACTTCCAGGGTCATTTTCTTCTTAACATTTCTGTTTCTCTTTTACCAATTCATTCTGGCATAAACTGAATTCATTCAACACATGGAATACCTATGATGGCCAGAAACTAGTCTAAGTACTGCATATGCAAAAACATACCGCAGGTAGTAAATCAAAGCACTTTACAAAAACAAATAGCCTATAAAATTCATTATCTGGCACTCTAAAATATCTCTAACCTCTAATTTCTGGAGAGTTTGTGCAACTGCTTCACACAGATCCAGGAACTCAAGTGTTAAAGATCTTGTGACTCAAACCCTGAGTCTGTATTCCGTGAAGGTGGATATCGTCACTGTCATAAATTGATGAGTTATGCATAAAGCTACAGTGACAAACAAGGCCACAAGTCATCACAGGTCTCTGAAATTACTAATGTACTACCAAACCTCCAGTGGCCCTCGCCTAGGAGACTGCAGCTCTAAATCTTCCCAATGGACTGGCAAATAAGCACTTTATCATTTAACACGAGCAGAGGAAGTCACTTCATCATTGGTGTGTCACATGGATTGCTGACACAAGAAACTTTTCTCCACTTAGAAAAGCACAAGGACCATGCAATTGCTTCTCAGTTGGAAAATACCTGTCTTTTTGCCCATGCTAATTGTCTTTTATTTGAGAATAAAGGCCAGTTCTCCTTGAGAAACATTTTGGTGCACTAAGCATTTGAACTCCAGCCCTCTACTAATCTTACAGCAATAAACCTTTCGTGAATCTGTCAATGGTAGATACATTCATTTACAACTATAGCTGTGTATTATCCATCTATATAAATCCAAATGCCAACTGTCTGATCATACCTGAACAACTCACTGGATACCATTTTCAAAAATTGTTAGGTCAAACCTGCATTTATTACCCAAGATCTTATGGCTTTGAATTAGAAAGCAAGTGAGAGAAAACCCATAATCAATCTGTCAGTTACTGACTCAAGCTATAAGCTGCTCTTAGAATTAATTTATATTACCAATCTATATTAAAAAAATAACTTAATGACTATGTATTTTCAAAGTTTTAATGAAAGGAAGAATTGGTCAAAAGGATAGAATATATTGATAGTGTCAAATTATCACTCAACTATCTAACTGAGAAAGAAAAATAAAGAAGTATTAGACATCTAGCAATCTTTACTACAGACACATAGTTTGTGATTTTGGAAAGATAACTATGAAAAAATTATTTGTGTGCTAATATCGAATATAAGAAGGAAAGAAAATTAACTATAAATACCTACTATAGATCTACTGCTTTGTTTACAATACTCTCTTTAATCCTCACAGACCTCTTAGATGGTAGTGTTATCTTCACTGTACAATTGAGAATGTGAGCTTTATGGGAGGTAAAAAAAAATTGCTCAATATCACACCATTAATAAGTGCTGAGACAGGATTAGCCGATCCAACTCTTCCCATATCATGAACTGGAACAAACAGTAATCTGGGAAATGACGCCTTTTTCATCTGAACTTGTACTGTGGATTAGGTGCAAACTTGGAACAATGGTCTTGGTGATTTTTCAACGGATCATCCAAAGATTGGAACAGATTGCCCATATTGCCCATTCACATTCTAAAATGTTTTCGATAGCAGGCTTAATATAATCTTCCCTTCTGCACCCACCGATATCCAGCAAAAGGTGGTTCAGCTGTCTCCCACAGGAAACTGGAACTAAACTCATCCTACTCAGTGGCAAATGATCACATGCTGACTAGGGAGGAGAGCCGGAGTAGTGCTTTTTTATTTTTTATTTTTTTTTTTACACATGCTGCTCACTCAGAAAAGCACAGCTGGGCTGAGGAGACCTCTTTTCCTAAATTCTGTTGCCAAGTCGAATTTTATGATCTTCACTGGCAGATGATCAAATGCAAACTCTTAACTTAGAGCCAAGTTATTTTACAGCAGCTGTTGGAAGAACTAATTTAGAATGCAAATCTAGTCCTTTATCTATGGGAAAACTGTTGCAGTGATGGATGTTTTCTGAAGCAATAGTTCATAAAAGATGCCCCTGATACCTTCCAGTATGATGGAAAAATAAATATTTACATGTCTTTTTTTGAGCAATTGCCCTTACATGGGGAATTGGAGTCCCAAGTGTTTAAAATCTACCTCGACTCTCTTTTCCACCTACGTAAAATTGAGTACAGCAGACAGATGTGTAGATTAATTTCAGATAATGTCTTCTTAGTACCTAGGACTCCACTACTTTAGGCTAAATCATCTAGAGCACAAGGCAACTGAGATGTAGCAATTTGTCCAGAATTGCTTGTAATGTCAAGAAAGTAGAAACATTAGCACATATCATTGATCTTGCCTCTAAAGAATCCTGTTAACTCTACATATGAATTATCAGTTAAAACTGATAAAGTCTTTTTTTTTTCTTCTTTTTACTCCTTTAACTGCCAGCTAACGGTAACCTATAATCCCTATGAATCATTCACTGGCATTCCACAGCTTGGACAAAATCTTAGAAAATACTCAGTCTTGGTTATTAGGAAATTTCTTATTATTCCATTGAGTTACTAAAGAAACCTGGGCTTGTGCAAAACTATGAAGAGCTCATTCTCTTGGCAACTGTTAGAGTTAATGCAATAAAGGAAAATGTACATCTCTGTTCTTGTTTTGTTAGGCATGGAGAATGATTATTGTGGAACTTCAAATCAAAGAATTATTAGAATGAGAATAATAGGAAATTGTTATAGTGAGTAAAGAATTAGAAAGAGGAAGATACATTAACTTTAATTTTTTTGTTGTTCTTTCAGCTTGGCTTTGTATGTAACAGAGAAACACTGTAGCTAACTTTGATTATTATACTAGAAACTCTCTTAACCCATGATGTGCCTCTAAGTAGTTACTTTCACTTGTGTTCATTGTTCATAGGATCCAAAGTGCACAAAGGAAAAACGAAACTAAGCATGCCTGTTTGTGGTTTTGCAAATCCCTGCCCTTATCTCATCATTATAACCCCTAGTTTTCTTAGATTCACAGCTGTCTATATTAATGAGCTACAATAGTCTGTGGTAGAGAAGGTGAGGCTTCAGTTAAGATTAGAAAAACGTTTGGAATGCTGGGATGACTTAGCAGGTTGAGTGCTTACTTTGCAGTCCTGACGTCCAAGGATCGAATCCTGGTCCCAGCCCTGGCCTGTGTGGCCCCATATACTGAATTGTCATGTGTTTCCCATGTGGGGAGGTGGGGCAAGCTTCTCAAGCGGGAGGCTCCCAGTTTGGCCCCCAGCTTGTGGGGGCATGCCTCCCATGCAGGAGGCCCCTGGCCCAGTTCCCACCCTGCACTATGCCCAACTGTGTTGAATGAAATTATGTTAAAAAACTAATGATGTACAACTATGGAGACAGCTCTGCTACTACCCTACCTCTGTCTCTATCTGTCTGTCAAAAAACAATAAAATTAATCTTAAAAAAAAAGATTAGGATAATGTTGTGAATTCCCCACAATCACAACATGGAGCTGGAGCTGTATCTATTATAGTTAACAAATATCCTCCTATATTCTCCAAGATTAGGCACTCCCAAAGCCATAGATGACCTCAAATTTTCCTGTTGATCAAACAGTGGCAACTTATTTGGAAATACAGTACACTACTCTTTCATTTCACTATTGCCCAAGTTGACATGTGAAAATTTACATAACTATTATCTCACTTGGTGACCCAGTATATAATAGATGAGGGAGGCTAACAAGGTATCTGGTGTTAAGATACCAGAAAAAGCCACTCTGAAACCATGTAACATCTATGGACAGACCAAATACTGTGAGGTCAAAAAATGAGGTAAGTTCATCAGAGGAAAACTGTATGCATTCACCAAGATGAGCTAGAGTGAAGGCAGCTGCTTCCGTCTTTCCTAAGATGGTCTCCATTTTGTGTCATGGCGTGTGGGCTTTCATTGTTTAAGTAGGAAAGAGGAGAAAGACAAACTAGGAGAAAGCTGAAATATTATAAAGATTAGATGAAAGCTTGGATATATACTATATACCTATATAACAGATGAACATCATGATATCCATGTAGTCATTAATATATGCACTCAAAAATATGTATTAAACAGTATATATCTTCTCTAAAGTACATGAATAAAACAGTGAACCAAATAAGCAAAGATCTTTGACCTGAGAGAGCTTACATACTAACTGACAGTGAAAATTAATATAATAAGTAAATTATTTAGCTTATTAGAAGTTAATTGTTCTTAGGAGAAAAGCCATCAGATAAGGAGGAGTGGGGGGGGGGGAGGGAAGCAGGGACTGAAATCCTAAATTCAGTACATGTAGTAAGCATCATGAGGTGATGTCATGTGAGTAAAACTTATGGAAACAAATCATGGACAAATCTGAGGAAAGAGTATTCCAGGCAGAGAGAAATGTCTGTGCAAAGTTCTAGAGGAAGAAGTGGGCATGGTGTATTTAAGCAACAGTCAGGGCAGGGCTGGAAATAGGTTAAGGGAGTACTTTAGTTATGTTTGGAAAAAACAAACTGAAAAACTCAGTAATCAAGATGAATAACATTTTAATTAAATATTTAAAGTAAAATACAGTCAAAGCAATAAACAAAATCCATGGTGAACAAAATGTCAAAATTTTAAATAGGACAGGCTCTGACCCAGAACTTGTATACCCTACCTCACTTGCCTGGTTCCAATAAAATTTATTTACAAAAATAAGCAGGCAGCCTGCGGGTCCCAGTTTGCCAATTTTATATTTTTAATGTTGCATTTATTCCTTGTCCTGACTACTGAGTTTTTTTAGCAACTCTAAATTTTGCAGCCAGGTGCTTCAGTTACCTCACTTGTCCCAACCTTGCCAAGGAGCCAGTGAGGCTGCAGAGGAGTGAGAAAGGCAATGGTAGGAGAAAGGAGGCATCAAATATATGGTGATGGAAAGAGAACTGACTCTAGGTGGTGAGTACATAATGCAGTACATAGACGATGCAATGTAGAATTGTACACCTAGAACCTATGTAATTTTTTTTTTTAAGATTTATTTTTATTATTCTTGACAGAGAGAGAAAGAGAGAGATACAGAGACATAGAAGGGGGAGGGCCCAGAACAGTCTCCATAGTTGCACATCATTGGTTTTTCCACATAGTTTCATTCCACAGGTGGGCAGGGCTGCACAGGGCAGGAACTGGGTCAGGGTCTCACCCGTTGAGAACTGAACTAGGGGCACTCCCCAGTTCAGCATATGGGTCCACACGGGCCGGGGCCATGACTCGATCCGCAGTCCCCAGGGCTGCAAAGTGAGCGCTTAACCCACTGAGCCATCCTGGCTTCCCCTGGAACCTATGTAATTTTTAGCAACCAATCTCACCCCAATAAATTCAACAATGAAAAAAAAAAAAAGGAAAAATAAAAAAACACACCAAAAAAGAAAAAGAAAAGAAAAGAAAAAGAAAGAATGAAAGAAAGATGCCTGGAAGTCACATTTCATAGGGCACAGCCAGTCAACAGATTCTGCCTGTCAATCTAAATGTGATGCACCACCAGGGGAAGATTTTAAACAGAAAAAACAACTAGCAGATCTCAACTTACATTTTTTGACGATGAGTAAAAGGAGTAGAAGCCAGAGGATGATGTTTATAATGATCCAGATGAGAAAGGATGGTGGCTTAGACCAGAGTGATAATGTAAAAGATGGTGAAAATGGTCAGATTCTGGATATAGTTTGGACATAGAACTAACATGATTTGTGTAGTATTGGACATAGCTTGTGAGATTGGAAGAAAAGACAATTCCAATGTTTTTACCAGATGAACCAGAAGGATAGATGCCGTATTCAGAGAAACGCTATCTATAGCAGGTTTGGGGACTGATCCATGGCTTTTGGACTTTACCATTTTAGATTTGAGGTATCTAGCTAATCAAGTGAGGATACTACATGAGCAGTTAATAGTCTGAGTATGAAGTTGAGGAAGCAATTTTAACTGGAGATATGAATAAGGACGTTATCTTGAAATGTATATAAATAACATATTTACATAGAAATTTTTTATAGAGAATATACCTTTTCCTGGGATAAGACTATGTTACCTTTTACCCTTTGAAGACTCTTCAGTGGCCTCAGAGTTTGCTTAAAAACAAAAGAAACTGGATTCTGTTAGGTGGAATCTGTTTCACTAAAGTTTTAATTTTTAATATTTTTTCAATTTAAATACTCAAGTTAGAGGAGATGAGAGGGTCAAATTTTTAGGAATGGGATCCTACCACAAATGTGTCATTTTTCAAAATCTGTATCAAATTTTCTGCCAGCATATAAGGTATGAATAAAACTACAATATAACTAAACATCTCCACAGTGGAAAAAATGGGGGAAGAGAGAGAAGTATTTATTTAAAATAAAGATCTGACATTTCATATCAGTTTCCAATGAATGATAATAAATTTTCAGCCAATATACTTGTTTTATATATATATTAACATAGCCACTTAGGCTGATTTTCAAAGTAGGCATTAGGTCATACACGGTTGCTATCATTTAAAAGTATAAAAGTCATTCAGCAGGTTAAGATAACAAGTTTCTTGAGACAAATCATCTGCTTAGCCTGTCTGGTCTAAGAAGAAATGAACTATTTTAACCTACCCTTCATTACAAGATTCAGTCTGCTGACTGCTAATAAAAAGAGACAAGAGTGGGTACAGCAAAACAGTCACATTAATTATTAAAATACATAATGACAAAGCACCCCTTCACAGCAGTTATCAGATTCTGAGAAGATTCAAGGCCACAGATGTATTATGAACCAGTTCATGATCTGACCTCAACTTTTCAAAACCAAATCTCATTCAGTACTGTGTGGTTTATATGCTCTTACATGGATCACTTTCTCACCAAATTGATGCCATTTACCCTGGTTTTGTTTAATAAAGTAAGAACTAATAATATCCACATATTGATAACAAATGAAAATAGCAATCTCTTGTCCTGTTTCAGTCAAGTTATAGAAATCCCAGGCTTAGAAGAAATTTTAGGTTTTCCTAATTAATCCTTTTCAGAGCAAGGCATGATTTCTAATCAAATCAACATTATTCTATAATTTCATACTCTATTCACTTTTCTTTATACTTTGCATTCTAAATATTAATAAAATTTAGATTAGTTTCAGCTTTTCTAAAGTAATAAAAACACACAACAAAATACAAGAAAGAGAAAGAGTGTCTTTGTAGAATACACAAAGGATATATTAAATATTTATTTAATCAGATATTTATTTTTAAACACTTTATTAAATCAATAATTATTTTACAAGATAGTGTTCTAGCACTACTCTAGTACTGATCCAAAAATGCTATTGTTTTAAGAAATATGAGTTGATTGCTTGAAATAAGAAATACTTTCATTGCATACAACATATATTACAGAGACAGCTAAAAATAATGTTGACTCTGAGCAACTGATTTTTAAATATTTACTCCTCGTAAACGGTGCTGGGATAATTAGAAAACCACATGCAAGAGAATGAATCTGGACTGTGAACTGTCACCATATACCAAAATTAACTCAAAGTGGATTAAAGACCTCCACATAGGATCTAAAACAATAAAGTGCATAGAAGAAAGCATCGGTACTAAACTTATAGACCGTGGGTTCAGAGAGCACTTTATGAACCTGACCCCAAAGGTAAGGGAAGTAAAAGCAAAAATAAATGAATGGAACTATATCAAACTGAAAATCTTCTATACAGCAAAGGACATCATCAACAAAGTAAAAAGGAAACCAATCGAATGGGAGAAAATATTTGCAAACAATGCCTCTGATAAGGGGCTAACATCTAAAATATATAAAGAATTCATACAACTCAACAACAATAACAAAAAAACGATCCAAATAAAAAACAGGCAGAAGATCTAAACAAACACTTCTTCCCTGAACACATACAGCCAACAGATACATGAAAAAATGCTCAACATCACGAGCAATCAGGGAGATGCAAATTAAAACCACAATGAGATACCACCTCACACCTGTTAGAATGCCTATAATTAACAAGATGAGGAATAACAAGTGCTGGAGAGGCTATGGAGAAAGGGGAACCCTCATACACTGCTGGTGGAAATGTAAACTGGTACAATCACTATGGAAGGCAATATGGAGATTCCTCAAAAAACTAGGAATGGAATTGCCATATGACCCAGCAATCCCTCTCCTGGGTATCTACCCAAAATACCTGAAAACCTTAATTCACAAAGATATATGTACCCCCATGTTCATCGCAACACTGTTCATGGTGGCCAAGTCATGGAATCAACCAAAGTGTCCTCTGATAGATGACTGGATAAAGAAGTTGTGGTACATTTATACAATGGAATACTGCTCAGTAATAAGAAAAGTCGAAACACAGCAATTTGTCACAACATGGACAGACCTTGAAAACATCTTACTAAGCGAAATATGTCAGAATGAAAGAATCAAGAAACACATAACCTCACTTATAGGTGGAATATAAAACTGAAAGGAACAAAGAAACAAAGACTCATGGACACAGTCAATAGTTTAGTGGTTACCTGAGGGTAAGGGGGGAGGTGGGTGGGAGAGATGGGTGGTGGGGGAGTAGGGAGGGGGAATCAAATATATGGTGATGGAAAGAGAGCTGATTCTGGCTGGTGAGCACATAATGTAATGTATAGACAATGTAATATAGAATTGTACACCTGAAAACAATGTAATTGTTATCAATCAATGTTGCCCAAATAAATTTAACAATTAAAAAAAAAAGAGAGACTTCTGACGAGGAGGACAAACTGAAAAGATATATTTTTACAAAAAGGAGTTTGGTTATTCCTAATTTGGGGGAAAATGTACATCTGCAATAATAGCCTAAGAATATTAAGCACAGGCACTAGTAATATTTGTAAAAGAAATAAAGAAAACATTTTTAGATAAAATTATTATTCTTTGTCTTTTTCAGTACAAAGTGGAATGTCTAGGTAACTATCCTGTCTAGATATACATAGTGAATGACGAGCTGATCTTGGAAACACTCTACTGTAAATGTCTCAATCAAGAGTCAAACCATAAATAAATATATAAACTAAGAAAAAACGTATTTACTCCTCTTTTTAAGCCACAAAGATAGTTAGTTAGCGTTACTTAAAATAAGAGAAAAATTAAAGATAAATATTCCCTAGCCCAAGTTAAAACATAAAACAAAAAGCCTAACTTACAAAACCATTAAAAACCAACAAAATTAGACTTGCAAACATTCTAGTAAAACATATGCTAGCTAAACTGTTCCTTACAGAAGTAATGCAAATTCATTGAATTATAATTCATATGATTTTAATTTCTACAATAACTCCATTAAGGAGAAAAGTTAATCTGAAAATAAGGAAATAGATCATAGTTATTCTTTTGTAGTAAGAAGGCAAAAGCATGATGATAATAACAATATAGTACAAATTATCAACCAGACTTTGAAAGCTATTTCTGGAGAATATATTATATAAGAGCAGACAGAGTCAAAGATAGGCATGACAATTCAATGAGACCCAAACGTAAGTGATAAAACCACCGACAAAAGCCTTGAAGAAAAACACTTTTCCCATCAAGGAATGATTTGTACTGGCCTCCAGGCATCATATTATGTGCACTGATGAGCTGATCAACAGAACAGAACTTCTACCCAGCTGTAATCAAGAGTGATTGATGGCTGGGACAAAAAAGTTGATTATCACGACAAGTTCACTGATGCAGAGAAAATAAGCTCTGCTTGAGAAATGGATAAAACCTGTTCAGGGACTACCTTCTGGAACCTTATTTATAAAGGAATCCAAGACAGGGTTTAAAGTTGTACAGATGGACCTGATATTCAAATAAACCTGATAAAGAATAAATTTGCCATATAGCAATTTCCACAGGTTTCCTATGTAAGGAATTTAAAAGCTCATTGATGCCCAATAAAAAGTAAACCACATAATGCACAGTTACATGTGTGATTCTTAAAAGTTATCTTCCTGTTTCTCAAAGTACCAATGAAAGTTATACATAGACACAGAAAATTACACTTTCATAGCATACTATACCATTCCATTTGCTCTCCTCAGCTTCCTCCTCATAAGGAATGAGTTCCCCAAAGGACTACAACCTTAACCACTATCAGATTCAATTTACATCAAAGCACAAATCTGGACTGAGACAACAGATCCCAGAGGCAGTATTCTGCATTTAAAATGAGGTTTGGCAGGCCTGAAACAGGTGAATCTGGTCCAGATTCTTGGGTGTAAGTACTGTTCTAAAACAGTAGCTAGATCATGAAGAGAATCATAGAATATGAAGGAATATACCCGTCTTTTCAAGTTATGATTCCAATGTCATAAAAGAAATTCCAGCAATGTGATCCAAATGTAGTGTGTAATTTATAGCACGCCTGGTAAAATTTCATTCTCCTTAAGCTGTCAATGAAACCAAATAGCCACTCTTTACCTAGTCACCATACGAAACTTTGAGTGTGCAGAAGGTAAAATGAATGGGTAGGCTCGTTTTATCTATAGGGATCTTTGACCATGTGGACATTTGAGAAGGGCAAATGTATTTTATCACAATTATGCCAGTCAATTTAATGCACAGAACAAGGACTCAGCAGAAGAGACGATACCAAATAGCAACTGTTAAGAAAGACAGGATACAAAAGGCCACAAAACCGAAAATGAATCAAGAACGGCCACTAATAGGAATTACCTTTTTCTCAATTTCCTTTGCTCCTCTGTCCAGGAACAAATGCCTTTATTGTTCTCGTTTCCAGGGCTGTTGTGAAACTCATGACGTATTAAATGTTGAAATAAACTAGAATAAAAGAGAACAAAAAGGGCAAAGGACCTGATAGAAACTGACCACAAAGAATGGAAAGGGATGAACACATTTCTTTTTTTTTTTTTTAATATTTATTTTTAATTGTTTATTAACAGAGAGAGAGACAGACAGAGAGAGAGAGAGAGAGAGAGAGAGAGAGAGATACAGAGACAGAGAGAGAACTGAAATGGGGGAGCTCCTAGTTCAGCACATGGTTCCGCATGGGCCAGGGCCGGGATTTGATCCTCGGTCCCCAGCGCTGCAAAGTGAGCGCCTAACCCACTCAGCCATCCCGGCTTTCCCCCACATTTTTTTTCTGAGACCTTCAATTAATGGTGATCATGAATCCAATTTCTATGTTTGGTTTCTGCAAGTATCCTTAGTGCTAAGTAAGACTTTGTGAAATGAAGATAGTTGTAAAAAGAGATATAAAACAATTGGTGGCATTTACATTTGAGATGCATATCATGCAATTTCTGGGTAACTGTTACATCAAGGATTTTATTCCATGGCCAGTAAAGACTTCACTAGTAAGACAATGATGAGGTTGCTGGTGCACTCTTAAATCATGAAGTTTAAATTAAGGATTTTTAGACTATAATAATTTTTTTTTTAAATAATCAAAAATTTGGAGGTCACTACAAAGCAAGCTTTCAAAATCCAAAGAATCAATTTCTTCGCTGTGCTCAAGTCCAATTATACTCATTAATTTTCCTTTCAGGTCATGCGTATTTTCATTCGTAGGTTTTAGGGAACCAGTTGGTTAGGATATACATCCTGCATTACAGAGAAATCAGGCATTCCAGAAATGGCAACCTAAAATCCCATTTTTATCAAAAGACCCTCAGTAAAGCTGAAACTTAGACCATCTCAGAAATTCCTGTTTCTACCTTAATTTTCTTGTTATGACAATAAAGAAAAATGGTTCTTGTCTTGAGCACATCGTTCATTTATATAGTCAACATTGACTGAGTATGTCTAAGACTTGTAGAGCTTTCCAAACATTACAAGCTTCTTGCCTCATATTTTGGGAACACATGGACAAGGCTTAGATCATTTAATTGGAAAAATACCTCCTGCTTCACCAAGTTCAATCCTCCTCATCACATTCTGTCCTCACATGCTTTGCCCATGCTTAACCTTCTTCTCAAATTCTTTGGATTCAATAGGTGGTACTTGATAAAACAGACTCAGCATAGATTCTCTTTTGCCCCCTCCAGTACTTACTACAATATTATTGCCCTTTAAATGGTTCTCAATTTTGAAATGTGTATTTTAGCTTTCTGTACTACTAGCTATCTAGCTATGAGTGTGCTACTACTATTAATCTTGGTTAACTTTTGTATTCTGTGCAGAACTGAAGTGATCAATTGTCTTAGCAGGAAACAGTCAGCTGCCAATGCAAGACTCAAAATAAATTTCTTTTAGGGTATGTCACCTGAGGTGATAAACACAAGTGCTATACTAGAATTTAAGAGCCCTGTTTCCAGTTCTATCAGCTGTTTCAAAAGCTTAAAGACTTTGAAAAAGTCAACTAAATATCCTGGCCTTTGGTTTTTCCATGTATACAGTCTATAAAATGGACAGAATGATTTCCTAGCCATCTCTTTTAATATACATTTTCCAAGGTGCCCACAGTACTTCATAGAAATACTGTAGGCACCTCAGAGGCTTTATTACTATAGGTTATGTACACAAGCACTCAGCATATCTACAATCAACTTTCTCTTTTCTAGATGATCAAGGCATATTTTCTATGTCTAGGAGAATTCACTAGAAAAGTTAATTTTATAATTGTGTTTTTCTTTGTTTACAAATGAAAGCCAGGAGAAATATGGACTCTTTTATAAAGAATTATCTTTTCTTGATCCCTTCCTCTTCATTCTATCTACAGATGACACTCTGAAATATCAAAGCCCAATTCAAGGAGTCAGAAAAAGTCCCACTTTTGAAGTTTTAGTTTAAAAAGCCTTTCAAAGATATATACTGCTTAAATAGATTCCTATGTGCTTGACTGGCTGATTTTTTTCCTGAAATGTCTAGCAGCCCCCAATATTTCCTGCATGGTTCCTCTGTTCAAGTTTTGTTTTCTGAGAATTCCTGTCAGAGCTGTGGACTCCATTTAAGAAGTGGAAGCTAGTGAAGATGAGAGATAAAACATGGCATAAATGCACACTCAGATATAATCCCTTCAGAAGAGGTGTCCCAGCCACTTGTTTCTAACTCACCCACAACCATTGAATGGCCATTACCACATACTCCAGAGCTAACTCCTCACACAGCAGTGAGAGCTGAAGACATAACTAAACCTCATCAGGCCCCAGCCATGTTCTCTCTTTCATAGAAGCCAAATGGTTCTGTCAGAATGGCTTTTGAAGAAGAAAAGCACCCAGTGGGAAGGCCATGGCACATAGGCCAAAACTCTAAATAGCTCAGGGAGTCCTGCAGATTAGCAGAGAACACTCTTCTATGAAAGAGATGTTTCAAAGCTTCCTGATGCAATTGGTACCTAGGTTTCTCAGATCCTTTGAGACACAGCAACAGACTTAAAGAGGTTGAGAGTTTTTAATAACTCCAGTTCTGCCAGGGTCAAGTTGCCCCATAGTTTTTATTTTTTTTTTTTTTTTTTTTTTTTTTTTTTTTTTTTTTTTTTTTTTTTTTTTTTTTTTTTTTTTTTT